>BRZM01005274.1:46081-56756 GCA_033238685.1 Lates japonicus | reverse complement strand
AGGCCTGACCTAGATCTGTTATGGAGTGGATTAAATAATGGTATTTACAGAATTTCATATATTGACGCAAGCGCATTAATTTCATATGCATTAGGTATGTATTTTGTAATTTAATTAAATTGCAATTCATTGGTAAATATACAAATGCTTCTTTTGTTTTTCATAGGGCAGTTTTTTAGTAGTGTTACCCTGTGTTTGTGTAAATATGTGGATATATAACAACAGTTCTAATTCATTTCTTGTCATTTTCTGATTTGAATAAATACCAGTGCTGGACAGTTAGCAAACAGCAACAAAAATAGCAACATAAAAACAGTGTTTAAAAGATCTCAAATCCCTGTTTATGCAAAAATGACTTTAAGCTCGACTCTCTTTTTCCTTTTCCTCAGTGATATATCTGTCTCTTTCACTGCTAGGCCGCTTCACTATACATTCACCTGTAGTCACTAACTTTATCCTGCCTGCTGGTGCTGGGCAGGTACAGCAAAGTTGTGGAGTTAAGTTGTTTGTAACAAACTGCAAACAATAGTTTGGTTGGAAATGGGGTTGATCACGAATGGTGTTTCTTTGACTACGAAAACCTGAAACAACAAGCTGAAAGACCCTTCAACACTCCACAGAAGTGATGGGAACTGTACTCGTTCATATTAAACATACTAATTTGTTCCATTGTTTATATAAATATGCAGCTTTTAAAAAGCGCTAGTATGGGGCAGTGATGCATACCTTTAATAAATATTCAATATTTTCATATGCTCACATTTAAGTGCTCCTGAGCACCGATATGTTCAATCCATGGTTTTTGTGTTTTGTTTTTGTTTGGCATTTTTCGTCTTGAAATGATCACACATGAGAGTTCTCATTTGTTTGAATGCCCTCTTCAAAGGGGGTCAAGGTCAAATCGGCTGCCTCTTGGAGCTATGAGGTTCTCGAATTGAGATAATCTCCGCTGATTGACTAACCCCTGACTACCATGGTAAAATAATCTTCCAAACTGTTGTCTCATTTCTACTAAAGTGAACAACATGCAAACAAACCGAGCATCATCTGGTGTGGCCAGTGGCATGATGTCAGCGAGTGCTCTTGGGTCAATTATAGTCAGCTGAAGTTGTGAGCAACATCTCACTGCCTCATTAACAAATCATAAAATCTCCTCCATGGACATGTTTGTGTGTGTGTGTGTGTGTGGGTGTGAGACAGTGTTCAGATATAAATCCAGTTCCTTATGAAGATGAAAGCCTGGAAAGGCGTGGCCCGGCTGATGGTGAGTGCAGTTACATACACACATGCACACTAACAACTCCAACTGAGTCAAATGTGTGTGGAGTAATTACAGGGGTTTGAGTGAAGGATTGCCAGTGTCTCCAGCTGGTGTGCGGTTAGAATAAAGTCAACAACTCATAATTTTCTCTGAATATATATGTCGATGAATGGATGATGGATGCACAGATGGGCTAATAAATAGTTGAATGATGAGAGGGTGGATCGATAAATGACAGAGAGGATGAATGGGCAAAAAGCCAAAACAAAAGCTCAGTCTTTTACTCTGCTCAATTCTATAATACCGCACCAGTATAGAATAGACTAGGAATGTAATAATAATATTCACTCTATAAACATCGGTCCAAACCATATTCCTATTAAATTCTTCAGCTTTAATATCATTTTTTCACCAATAGGTATATGTGAACCATTTGTTGCACTTCTTCTCATCCACAATCTGTTAGAAGCCAGTCAACATCTTTGGAGTTTTATTTGGAGCCACAATGACCGTAGCAGTTTGTAGGGATGAAAATATCCCCAGCCCTTAATATCTGGGTGAAACCTATGGTTATTAATTCAGAACCTGTGTAAAGCGCATATACACACTTGCAGCCAATAGTGTTACCGCGAGGGCTGTAATATGTTTGGACGAGCAGGATGCCAAGCGTGCCCGTTAAAGGAGGCTCTCTAATGGCGGTGGTGGTTTCATGGTGGTTGGCACAGATCAGCAGGAAGAGGGCAAAGAGGGATATAAAAAGAGGGAGTGATGGGGGAAGAAGGAGGCGGGTCTGGAGGAGGGAGGGAAGAGCAAAACAGAAAAAGCTAAAGAAAGAGGGCTATGGTTACAGAGGCACACCAGGCATCAAACAGTGGTAGATATATGAATTCCCCTTTCTTTGCTCTTTTGCCCACAATAATCTCACTTCATCCTCTCTTTTCTCCACCATTCTCCCCACTCTGGGTGAGCGGCCCATTCTGGTATGGTCCTGGGGTGATCCAGAGTGGACCTGCCTTTCTCGCTCCACTTTCATTCTCTCGGTCTTTCATCCTGTCTTTTCTTTTCGCATATGGAGAGAATCAAAACAGTCATACTTCCCCTAAACTCATCTTTTATTAATCAGACCTCAGCAGTGTGTCAGGGGGAGCGGTGACGCACACGGCTTTGTGAGTTTAAAATGTGCCTAGTGAACGCACACACACACAAGTTAAGAGCAAGAACATGCAACTGACCGCTGACAAATGCCTTGGGGTGTTTCATATTTCCTGGGCTACAAAACAGCCCATCGCTAGAAACACCAGAGTGCTCGGTTTGTGTCTGAGTATGTGTCAAAGAGAGAGAGGGGGAGAAAGAGAAAAAGAAATTAGCGAGACAGATGACTTGACTGCACCACACGACCTCCTTCTCTCTGTCATTCATAAAGCCTCTCTCGCTCTCTCCTCTTTTTCCTATCTCCCTTACACACTTGCGCGCGCACACACACACACAGACACACACTAGCTCACAGGCAGAGCGGAGCGGATATTCTGGGTGGTGTTATTCCAGGTGTGGAGTCGTTGAGGTCTCCATGCTGTGACCCTGTTATCCTGGGAAGAAGGAGAGTATTAGAGGCATGCCGAGAGAGGAAGAGACTCTATATCAAAAACACATTTTTCCCCGAGGCTGTATCATTGCAGCTATATGGCTACAAACACAGGCATGTGCACGTGCATACATTTATACATATATACACAAGCACACACAGACGTTTGTGCTTACATGCTTGCAACTGTGTACAAAGACTTTATCAATCATTAACAGGAAAAGGTTGACCAGTACATGAAGATGGGCTGAATTTAAAAACTCTTCTTTTTGATTCCAGGTGCAGACCAGTTTATAAAAACTGTGGAAAAAAGCTGAAATAAAAGATAAAAATGAAACTACATCACTTCTTCTTTCAAACTTCAGATAATAAGACAATTAAGCTAATAAACTAATATAATAATAACTAATAATAGCTAATTAAGCAAATTACATGTAACTTTAAAATGCTCTTAAATTTGAAAGACAACTCTTGTGTTGGTTAACAGTAGATCCTAGATCACTACAGTGCAGACACAGAATCATTGGTCATGGTCATGATAAATCATACATTATCTTAATCTGATGTATAACTTAGAACAGGGTTGTTTTGTTTACTGTTTGTGTTAAATGGATATTACATCACTTTTTCTTTTTTGGGCATTTTTCAGCAGTGCACATAACAAGAATACAACACTTTCCATCCATCTATTGTGTACTATGTGTGCACTTGAATAAACCATTTCTCCTTTTTATATGTTCTCTCTGATGATTCTTGACTAACAGCTGCATCTTTGTCCTGTTCTGTTTCTATTTCTGTCAGTTCCCTATTATTTCACCCTTATGTATGAGTTCATATCAATATATTATCAAGTGTAGAATGTTCATCATTTCAAATGTTCATTGCTAGTGGAACTATTAAGGATTTCACATACTGAGAATAAAATGAAATTTTCAAACTGGTATTAAAGCATTTTTGCAGAGTAACACCATGTAAAAAAAAAAAACAAAGTAAAAATCTAAAGTTTGAAAAATCAGGCAGGCGTTGGGGAAATCCTTGACCCTGTTTAGTTTTTCCTGCTCTGAGCTGAGCATACATGATTCATCATATGATCACTTGAGGATTGTTCTAATGGTTACTCCACCTTGACTAAATGCGTCTTATTTTTCACACCGTGCAAAAAAATTTTTTTTTACATGTATGTTGGTTTGGTGGTTTTTTTAGCAGTTTGGTAAATGTGAGCCCTGGTCAAACCTTTACTGTCCTGACAACTCAATGGCTACTACATTAACAAATTCATGCTTATCATTGCATGTGTACAAATATGGTTAACAGTTCTAAATGCTTTTCAACCCAAACGCAGATTTAAAAAAATGAAGAGTTACAAACTACCATCTGACCACATTGGCTTATTGTGGCTTAATGTGTTTCATATTGTGTGTTCCTGGTTGCGAGAGATGTTTGTGAGTGTTTGTAAGTGTATGTGTGTGTGATTGTGAATTAGTGTGCATAATGCTTCCTAAAAGCTTTGATGCCCTGAGTCTCATTCAGAGTTTGTTGTGTGTCATTATGACCAATTAGATTCTCAGGAAGGCTTAAAAATAGTAACTGGCAGTGGTAACACTGAAACACTTTTTTGTACCAAGGTAATAAAATTTCATACATACATATGCATGTTTTTTTGCGCACTTTACAGAAGAACATTCCTCAAATACAGTAATAAAACAGCATTCCTTAAATCTGCGCTAAATGCTAGTTAGCACTGGGCTGGACGTTGAATGCAGGCAGGGAGGAGAAGCAGGCTTACCGGACGCCTTCACCGCCAATTCTCAATTTTTACGACTTAGTTCTTTGATTAAAAAACGCCTAAACGGTTCCAGTTGAGCCAGAGAAAGAGAAAAGAAATAAAACTCCAACATCTAAGAGATGAAAATAACCGTTGTTCTCCAGTTTTAAGAGGCACGTGTGCTGGGGTTGGCCTGAGACGTCAGTTACGAGCTGCAGATGTTTGTATGGTTTTTTATGATTGTTGTTATTTTCAAATTGCGGCGTTTCCGTGATGAGCCTTTGCACTCGTTAGGAGAGAGAGTGTATGTGTGTGTTTGCATGTGTGTGTGTGTTTGCGTGTATGTGTGGGTGAAAGAGAGACAAACATCCAAAGAAAAGGTCTGGAGTACTTTGAGCTTAATTAACCATGGTTCTAATCGGTGTGCTTTTTAGCTGCTGGTCATGCAGTCTAATCACAGGAAACTATAGAGTGTATTACACACAATGATAGACTACTCACATATGCACACTCAGGGACAAACACACACTCACACATACACACACCCATGAATTTAAGAATTCCCTGGCAGTGAACAACAGGGGGTAATCAAAACCTCTGCGTAGCCTAGACAATCCTCCCTTCTAATGACCTCATGCGCACACATACAAACACACTCTCTGCTCAGATCAACTCTTCATGTGGTTTCAAGGGTTATGAGAGGAGAAAATGTTTTCACCTCTTCTTCGCTAGATGGAGAAAGCCATAAAAACAGCACCTGCTCGCTTGTTCTCTCCCTATCGCGACGGCCCCTCCCCTGTCTGTCTTTGAAGGGAGAAAAAAGAGGCAGTGAGGTGATGAGATGACTTGTTTTGTTGCTGTGTAACAGCATAAAACACAAACTCACACTTTAGCCAGTTCTCATCCAAAGCATCTTAAAATGATTGGACAGGTAGGGGTTTGGCGCCTTGCTCAAGGGCACAGGCTGGGGTCAATCCTGCCAAGTTCAAGCAGCCTCAACCAGTAGGCCACCCTGCCACTAATCACTCCACCTATTGTCCAGGTGTAGACTGTGAGGTGATGAAATAAGCAGAGTTGTCTTGGCAGTGTAGACTGAGAGCAGAATGTCTTTTGGACACACTGGACCTCTTTTACACTGTGTTCAGTGCCAACAAATGAATAGTTTACTTCCGCAAATTATGACTCAGCTTTGTAATTAATAGAGCTTAAGTCAGCTAGAAGTAATATTATAAGTGTGTCCCCTGCTGACGCCGTGCCATCTGACTGGAGCCAGTCTGTAGGCGTTTGACCTCTGTTGACCTGATTTAAGTTCAAAGTCAATTATTTACATCACTGCTACAAAGCATTCGGATTATCAGGAATTAGCTTCTTCCATCATTAAACTTTGTCTTTTAACCAATCTTAGTGGCAATGAAACTTTTGATGTAGCATCCATAGATAGTAGAGTTGTTTTCCATTCACAAATTATAAATAACCTAGTTACTCCTTTTTAATTACCCCCATCAACAGAAATACTATTGACATTAGTTTGCTTAAAATCTATTAAATCTCCTTTGTTTGAGCAAAACTCCACAAATGCACCTTTGTATCTTATATTTTATTGAGATACTGACTCTATTACAACCACGGGCAAGGTGTTTATGTAGTCTTTAAAATTGCATGTTGACAAATAAAAGCATCAGTTGGATCTCATGGTTAATTGTCCCCAGACAGACTGACACTATTGTACAGAAATCCTTTCATTTCAACTGTGAGAGCAGCTGCCTGCTAAAGAAGAGGCAGTGCAGTTAAAAGTACTTCTGATGATGGTCCATATGCCAGTGTTCCAGACTTCAAACACAGTTCGTCATTATACAATATTTTGGCTAATATATCACCCTTATTAACAGTCAGTTGAATACAAACCTCCAGACTGTCGGTGCAGCAGCTTCAGATCTCTTAGGTTGAGGTGAGGACCTGTAGAGGGCTCCATTGCCAACCATAACACTTGCATCTCACCTAAATTTAATTTCGAGCAATGGTTAAAGCTCATCTCCTCTTTTCTCTTAAGTCTTATGGCTTCTCTGTACCTTTCACTGTCTCATACACGAGACCTACATGCTGTATCTGTCACTCAAGCCCTCACACAAAACTGCACCTCTACCCACACACCCCAGTCTATACCTGGTTTGAAGGCCTTTCTGCTGCCTGTGAGCTGAGGAACTGTTATTGCCACCTGCCCTCCCTTCTCAGTCCTTAACTCTCATGTCTCCTATAAACAAATTACTCTTAATAACAGTTAATAATGACAATAATAATACTAGAATCATTAAATTTATAAAATGGAAATAACAAATTTCAGTCTCTTTTTAAATGTTTTCTCTAAATGAAAAACAATACTTGCTATTACGCCAGACTGTATGTACCTGTTATGTGTCTTTTGAAATAAATTAGATAACTTTCAAACAATCAGTTATTAGTCAGTTTGTGTCTCTGTAGCTTTACAGTACAGCTGCTGACATAGAGATCATATACATGCCTATTTTTTCTGAATTTTTGGTATAAACAATTTAAATCTTATCTAAAAAATATTACTTTGGTGAAGACTTTTATTAAACACATACGGCACAGTGAAAGAATCATCTGATATGACTGCTGACGCGAGGTGGGATTAATAAAGATATGTTACAGATAATTTAAATTGTTGTAAAAATCGAAAAAAAAACCTGAGCATCATATCTCTCTATACAACAGTCACTAACTCAAAAGCAGAAGACACAAACTGACTAATAACTGATTAATTTAACATCTAGTATTCAAGACTTAATGGTACATGCAATCTTGATGACCTTTTCGTTTGGGAAAGAACATTTAAAGGACAATTCGTTGCTCTCCGTTTTATGAAATTTAATGATTCTGTGTTATTGTCGTTATTAACTGTTGATGAAATGGAGCTGATTTATAGGACATGGAGTTAAGTTGAGAGAGGGAGGGGCCGGGTGTTCTGATGGTTCTCGGCTTCACAGGCAGAAAGACATCAGCTGTGGTGAACTGAGGTGCGGACTGTTGACTCACGGTGGGCTCCCGGCGTGAGGTGCTCATGTGGTTTGAGGCAGGAGAAACCATGGGCTGGAGAAAGGTGAGGGGTCGTAACCGTGCTCGAGAGTGGGGCAGGTGGACTCTGAAGTGGTTGTGGTTGATCGAGCCCTTCTGAGTCTCACTCAATCTGAGGATCTTGAGCTGCTGCTGGTCCTGGTGTTGTGATCGCTGACTGGTAATGAGGGGTGATAATGTGGCCAAATATGCGTAATGTTGAACTGTGGTCTGAAACGGCATATGAAGTGCACAGCTGCGTCGGTTCTTTGGCAGGCGGCTGTGCTGCGATGAAGGTTTCTGGCTACTGACTGGAGATGCAGACGGGGACAATTGGCATGAGGATCCAACTGAACAGGCTTGACGTCGACATCTGTTTAAGACTGCATAACACCTTGCTTATAGTTATGAGGTCGATGTCTCCAATGAAAATATCGAGATAGCTCTGGTGAGGAGTTTTGCTCAGGCAAGTTTAATGGTTGCAGACTGAGCAATGATGGCTGTTCTGGATGAGGGAGGCCGCAAGGGTGACCCGGGGCCTGCAGAGACCAGATGAGAAACAGCCACTGTCTATGGTGTATGATTTCAAAAGTTTGGCTGCCACTGTGACAGTTGGTGAGGTTGTGGAAGAAGTCATTCAGTAACATGTGCCAGTGATGTAAGCGGGCTTTGAGCATCAGGTCGGCACAGAGGTCAGGCATACGGACTGACTTTCAGTCTCGGCCTGTCGGCGAGACCTGCACATGTTCTCGGGCTGACAAGCTCTGTTAAAGCTGATCGCAGGCTCAGCTTATTCGTTGTTGGCACTGAACGAATGGTCCAATCAAGACATTCTGCTCGATCGTCGCTGCCAAGACGACCTGCTGACATCGCCTCACGATCTACACCCACGGATGATTTATAGATTGAATTGAATGACGAATGTTCGAGGGAACAGCGAGCGCGGCGGGATTGACCGGCCTGTGGCCCGGCGAGCAGGCGCGGGCTACCTGTCGGTCGTTTAGTAACTGACTGAAATTGACGGTTTGTGGTTTGTGCTGGTGCACGCAGCAGAACAGGTCGTCTTCGTGCCTCGCCGCTCTTTTCGCTTCAGGGGCAGACGGGGAGACCCCGATCGCGACCGGGGAGGTGAAGCGGGCAGATGCTTTTGTGACTTTCTCCATCTGGCGAAGAGGGGTGGCTGTTTTCTCTCATAGCCCGCGAGGGCTCACATGGTGATCTGATGTGTTTGTATTGTGCGCATGGTGGGGAGGATTGTGGGCTGATTACCTGTTCACTGCCGAAGTCTTAAATTCATGGTGTGCCTATTGATCGTGTTTGTCTGAGAATGTGATAGTCTTCGTGTGTAATACCCTCTATAATTACCGTGATTAGGCCCGTGAACTGACTGGCTTGCCGATGGGGCTCATCAGTTGAATAGTAAAGTCACTCCAGACTGGCCTAACGGATTTCTGCCACTGCTGGGCTGCACCTGCAGGCTGCATGCTCTCTGGCACGGTGCTGAAAGCAGTTTCGAGGTAACGGCAGTCATGAGGCCATGCCTGGCTGCGGCTCGTGACGTCTCGGGCAACCCCGGCGCGATATCCTCTTAAAACTGGAGGGGTTAACGATTGTTCGTCTTGAATATTGGTGCCATTCACTGCTCTTTCTGTGGGTTTCGTTGGGCGACCGCAATCGAGACAGGGGTCGTTAAGGTGATTGGCGATTGGCTCGGTGAGCTACTCGACGTCCGGCCAGTGTAACTAACGTTGGCGCGGGTCTTTCGACACCGTACTGTGTTGAGATGTTCTTCTTGTAAAGTGCTGCGCACAGCCGCTGTCGGGCCTGTGGTGCAAAAAGTGTTTCAGTATGTTACCACTGCCAGTTACTGTTACAAGCAACTAAAATCTAATCATGTTTACACAACAAACTCACGGACTCGGGCATCAAGCACAGGAAGCGTATGCTGTGCGGTACCTGCACATACTGCAAACGCTCACCAAACGTCTCGCCAGCGCAATGTGAGCACGGGTAAACCGCAATAATAATGATCGGATGGTGGTTGTAATATTTCATTTTGTCTGCGTTCAGTGGCGCGACTGGCTGTTGACCGCTGTTGCTGCACGTACGATAACGTAATTCGTTCAATGTAAAGCCGTGTCGAGACGATAAAGGACTGACCGGGGCTGCGACCCACCAGGCTGCTGCTTTCGCAGGCTCAACATGCATGTGAAATTTTTTGCGCGATGTGAAAAATGGACGCGTTCGGTCGGGTGGGTAACCGATGAGAACGTCGCAAAGTGGTATAAACGCGGTGAATCATGTGCTTCGGCTCAGGCACGAAAAACAAACGAGGGTCGAAGTTCTGACGCCTGTCAGGCACCAGATTTTGCTGTTTTTACGTGGTGTTACTCTGCGAAGCTCTTTGTCAGTTCATTTTTATTCGGTATGTGTGGATTCACTGCAATGAACATTGAAAATGATGAACATTCACGCTTGACCTGTTGACGCGGGCTCATACATGAGAATGATGTGGGGAACTGAAATAAAGGCGGGAACGGAGACAGATAAGCTGATCGAAATCATCGAAGAGCATATAAAGGAGAAATGTTTGTTAAAGTGCACATAAAATACACAATGAATGGATGGAAAGTGACCCAGCATTCTTATTGTGCGCTGAAGTGCGAAAATGATCCATTTAACACGAACGATAAGCCTGTTCAGGGCCAACCACGTCGAATGAACTCAATGTGTTGTCGACCATGACCAATATTCTGTAAATATGCACTGTAGTGGTCTGGGATCTGCAACGGCCTGAAGTTGGCTCTTTCAGCCCAGGCATTTTGAGATACGTATGAGCTAACAGTGTATTGATGGTTATTGATATGGTTAATTAACGGTATCTGAAGTTTTGAAAGAAGAAGTGATGTGGTTCATTTTATCTTTCGCTTTTTCCACGGTACCGCTGGTGCGCAGGCCGGCCATCTTCATGCTGGTCGGCAACTCGCTCGGCTTG
>BRZM01005271.1:0-38767 GCA_033238685.1 Lates japonicus | reverse complement strand
GTACAAGATAATTGGCATTCAGGGACTGTACAAAAATTATTGAGTGGTGGTGGGGGTGGTTATCTGAAAAAAGCAAGACTCTCCACAGCTTTATAAAATATTTTTTGACTTTCCCCTGAACGAATGGTGTTGATACAGCCTCTCTCCATTTTTAAGATGCTAAAGGTATATGATAAAAAGAGACTGAGATCATAAAAAGTTGAAACATCACCCTGCTTACAGCAAAAATTTAAAATTACGTAACTTCCTGGAAATAATTTTGGCACAGTCCCTTGAGTGCTTGAGAAGTTCAAATATTATCTTGCATTTTTAAGTATAATGTTTTTTATTTTATATTTACCAGCCTATAGTTTATAGGGATTAAGACACCGGATTATTGACCTTACATCTCAAGAACACCTTTCATCTAGTCTTTAATAGCTCAATAAGTCATTTGAACTGAGGATTTAGAGGATACAGTGGCAAAAATATGTCTGACTGACAAGGCTTCACGTTTCTATTGAATTGAATTGAATAAGCCCCTGCAATAGTTTTTAAAAAAGTGTAAGCTTTAGTTCCACTCCTAGCTCTGGCCCCCAGACAGGCAGGTAGCACACCTGCCCAACACCTCTACAGTCTCCCCGTGCAGCTGTGGGACTCACCGCTGTTGGCTTGGTTTCCTCTCCGTCCAGGTCCACAGCAGCAGCAGCAGATAAGGCTTTGTGGTGGCCACTGACAGCTGTCTCAGTCTTATATATACACCAGGGTGGATGCGCGGAGGTACGCTTAAGTTTCCAACCTGACTGAGGATCAAATTTTCTCGCAGCCAGTCACCTCCTTCTCGAGTTCCTCCACCTGCTCACCTGCCCAATTAACCTTTACTGTTTATATCCGCTGCTAGCCACTGTCCCTCTGACTCCCTTACTGTCATAACACTGTAGGGTTTTGTCCAATCAACTTTTTCCCTGCGTTACATTGCTTGTCCTTCCCCTTCTCCACCTCCACCCCCCTCTCTCCCTGCAGGTGCATGCTAGAGCTTACAGACATCTCAAATTTAATCAGCTCCCCTTTCTCCCTCCCTCCCTCCCTCCCTCCCCCCCTCTCTCTCTTGCTGGTTTTAGTGAATAATCTCCTAAATTCAGATGACCACAGCGAGCAGGCGGGTCAGAAATCATCTTATGACTCAACAGGGGATTGTTATCCTCATCAGTTGTCTTACATTATGTGACACACTGATATTACAAGGTCTGGCAGCAAATGTAAAGCCTCAAGACCTCACTGTCTAACTGTTTTGGGTGTGTTTCATTTACCTTTAAACCTGCTTAACAGGCTGAAAGAGAGCTGTGGTACAAATTTCACCTAAACTGAAGAAAATACATTTGGTGACTACAATGATAAAGAAATGCTTTGATTTCTCTTCTGTAAGGAAGTTACGTGGTGTCCTTTTACCAGATTGTCCTTGGAGGAAAAGGAAGTTAAAAAGGGAAATACTTTATGAAAAATACTCTGGATTATGCACTAAAAGCAGAACTGTCTCTGAAATATACATCTTAATCAACACCAAAGGTATTTAGTTTTAAAGAGTATTTGAATTACACCATTACTGTTTCTCCCCCATATTTACACATGTAAAACATTTGACTTAACATCTATATTTTATCATAATTAAGATGGTTTTCATCTGGAAATGTGATGCAAAAGCCAACACATGCACACACCTGACCTGATGTGTAAGGTGAGGCCCTAGGTGGAGCTCTTTTTTGGTGCTGCACCTGGTCACCATGGCAACCATCCACTCTAAACTGATGAGTTTGTTGCTGGGGGGGGGGCATCTCAAACCATCTGACACAGCAGCGTCTCTGGTGAATCCAGTCAGCACTAATAGCATTAGGAGAGAGAGGAGGGATGCTTTTTGTAACGAGAACCAGGGGAATAAATCTCATTATATTCTACAAAGTTTCACATACGGTGAGCGATCCTGATTCACTTTGTCGCTTTGTGAGTGGCAGAGTTTTAAGTAGCTTCACAGCTACTTGCTGTAAAAACTGAATCATTCAAGCTCAGAAAACAAACCTACTCTATGTCTAATCCTCCAAATTTGCAATGTTACACCATCAAGCATCTCAAACACCAGTGAGCTACTGACAGATTAGAGGCGCCACCTTGTGTCTACTACCCATTAATACAGGGCATGACAGAGGGGCTGGATGAGTGAAACTTCAACACAAACCATATGAGATGAGAGCTGGATGAATTATGGCAGGATTATCCTAAATCTTACACTCATACTCACTATCACATCACCACAGGGTGACCTCCCACCAAAGTGCTTGTTAATAGTGCAATAGTGCAATCATGTGACTTATGAAAGATGGAATAACAAATTTCTCTTCTTACAAATGAAAAGTTGGACTCATTAGCAGTAAATTGCACCTTTGCTCAGTTCAATACACTGAGGGGTTTTGCTCCTAAGGCCTCATTTGGTCTGGTATGACCAGCAGCTTATGCTGGCTAATGTTAGCAAACTTTAGGTAAATATTTCTGTATAATGCACATTACTGAGCCACTTCCCTGACTTTGACTGACTCTGCTTCACATGTGCTTCTGTTAGTTTAGTAGCATTTGTAGCCTCTTAGTTGAATGTTTAGCATTTAGCATTACTTTTGCTTGTAACCACCATAGTTATTGTTCAGCAAAGGTTACCTCGTCAGGCTTTAAATGGAAGAAACATATATTGAATCATAATTTGGTCAGTGGCCTAAAAGAGTTTTTTTTCTTTTTTCTAACTTTTCTAACAGGTGAAGCTATTCTTCAGGGTTTTCTTTGATTCACAGCTGAGTGTTAAAGACCAGGGTCAGACTTGTGTTATTGAAAAAGAACCTTTATTGTTTTCTCATCGTCCGTCCGTTTCCCATAAAAGTGCATCATCACTGATCTCACGGTAAGCAAAACTCACATAGTAAGACGACGACAGAAGTGAGAGAGAGAAAGACACAAGTCAACCACGCTATACACTTAGTCAGGTACATTCATTGTGGACAGCAAAGGGGTGAGCACGGCCAGAGAGGGAGAGAGAGGGAGAGAAAAAGAGAGAGAGGGAGAGACAGAGGGAGCAGGTTGTTTATGGTCTGGGGGGAGGTGAAAGGTCAAGTGTATAAAAGTGGTGTGGAGAGTTGAGAGAGAGTGAGAGGGAAGAGGAGAAGAGAGGAGGGTTAGTCTTGGCTCAAGTTGTTCCTTTAGAGTAGTGAAGTAAGATGTTGGTCAGTTTGTTGATTAAACCTGACCAAGGCGAAACTCTGCAGGAGACAAAGACGGAGAAATGTATTTCCAATGTTATTTCAAGATCTTATGGGGGATAAAGAAGTTCCATCTTGTGGTAAAATGTTCTCACCATCAACTCCGATCTTGCGTCACCATCAAGTCACGGCTTTGAGAAACTCCTTGGTCTCCAGCGTCGGTCAGGCTCTGGCACTGGCGAAGAAGTTCTGCAGGAACAGCCTGGAGGACAGTCAGACAAGTACTTAGTGCTGAACACATTACGTATAAACATATTTAGGCTGATGGTGGATCTATTGGTTTAAGGAATGTTTTGATTTTGAGATCATCTTTCAGTTTGTCACCAAGCAAAGATTATTCAACAGCTTTATTTTGGATCATTTAGGCTTTCTCACACTGGAACTGATTTTTAATTTGGCCCAAAACTTGAATATGATTTCTCCTCTGGTTTGTAACACCACCCCTACAACATGAGACACAAGAGGAGAGAGGAGGTGTAGAAGTTTCTCCAGAGGAGAGCACCTGGTATATTCTCAGATGCTCTAAGGTGCTGACATCATTCAAATTCGTGAGCCAAGAAAGGTGATCCCATGTGCTACAAGATCCCAGAGAAGCTGAAGGTTAAAATCGAAGAATGGGTGCCACTTCAGCTCATCCTCAATGAAGCCACTCTTGTCTGGTCAATGGCGAAGAAGGCCTTCTTGATGTCATCCAGCAGACTTACCAGCCAGGTAGCCTTAGCAAAAGTCCTTGTGCTTGAAAATTCGGCAGCTGAGGAGGAGACGGAGAGAGGCTCGTATCAGACACTGTAGATATAATCACTTTAGAAACTAAAAGTGTGGTCTGCAGCTGCATTGCTTCTTTTACAGATTTGGCAGCTGGTTTCTATTCATCTCGTCTTTGACTTTCAACATTTCAACAACCTGCAAAGGTGCTTTCCTTACAGTAGCTGCACTGATGCAAATTGGGATATCTGCTTTCTGCTAAGACATACGAAATCACATTAAGTCACATTCTGTATGCTTACTGCACTATTGATCCAGCATCATCCTGCTGTGTTAAATGCAGAAAAAAGATGCATGAGGAGGCTCCTTCTAACTGTATCCGTAACTGTAATCGGGTTATGGTGGTCCTGCATCAGCAACTTGGTCTGCAGCTACACATGAGTAAAGTTGGAACCCAATCCTTCTCTCTTGCAGAGCAGATTTAATAGAATGCATGATTTTGTGCATGTGAAGCTGCTGTCTTAGGATTTCCTAAGTTTTTTATACCAAATGCAGAAGTTTGCGAGGTTTACCTTGTGAAGCTGCAAAGGGCTACTGATGATGTCAGCCTCATTCAGGATTCAGCGAATGCCATTGTTAACTGAGGGAGGAGAGAGAGGACAGTCATCAGTTCATCAGTTCAGCTGCAACAAATCAAACAGGGTGGGAACAGTTTACTTTGCATCCTAAGCATATATTAGCCTTCCTCACTGCACTTTGGAATACAGCATTTAAAGTTACAAAGCTACGCAAATCTTCACTTTTATGTGCAATGTATTTCCCAGTTCCCTCTTTGAGTATTCCAAGGCACAAATGATCAGAAAAAGTAGTCCAATTTTTTCCCCCCCAAAACCAAGCCCTCAAGTGCAAAGATCAAATATCCTTTGCAGCTGTGGTTGATTGGCAAATAGATTTTTCCATTTAGTTTCCTTAGTTAGTCAAGAAAGGCCAAACTCTGGGCTCTGATGTTCAGAATCTGGCCCTGTCTTGACCCCTTTCCTCGATTTATATCCCACATTGCATGAAGTTGAAGCCCTGGGACACTCTGTGAGTCAGGCGGTAGTCTCTGGGCTAAGGTCTGCAGCTCTTCAGTGAAACTCACCTTAGGGTTAGCTCTAGAGTGGACTAGAGTGGATTCGCTCCAGACTAGATCTGCTCACCAGTGAACCCCTCAGTGACTCTTGCAAGCTTATATACCTTCACTCACCGAAATATGATGCATAGGCTATGTAATAGACACTTAATGATACCAAGCAGTCAAAGCAGTCGGTCCAAAAATGTGTCCAGTAGACAGAGCTGTTCTATTTATATGTACATAAATGAAGATGCTTAAATGGTAGGCTAAGTCTTGAAGCCTATGCAAAAGTGCTTGATATTTGCATAAGGCTAATAATATCGCTGCTGATTTGAGTGAAAGCATTACTCTGTAGCCATGAAGTTTTGGTCTGCTAAACTCAGCAGAGCAGCATGGAGTGGAGAATGAGGGTAAACCTTTTATACTGTGTATGGCTGTCGTTACAAATTATCCCAGCAGTTACATGTGATATAAGTTACAGCTACATATTCTATCACTGCTCAACTTTGTGCAACAGTAACCTGCTTTTGCCCTTCTCGCTATGAATCTACAATTTCAGTATTTTACTATAATGATTTTTTAAATAGCATTTTATTGCTTAACAGTTGTGATGACACTCAAATATCTTCTATGTCCATTTTTAATGTTAAATTCCAAATGAGTGAATATTAAGATTATTATTTTGACTATTATTTTGCCCAGAGATATCCTAATAAATACATGAATGATGAATACATCACAGTGTTAAATATTGCTGAATATATGGCCATGGCGAGCATAATCTCTCTCCCTGTACTTCTACCATATTTTAGTGATTAATGACCTCTGCCCTCGAACCATTAAAGTTTTAGTCTGGACAGTACACAAACAGAAAATGAATTGCTGCTGCAGAAAGTGGCAAACAAGCGGCTTCATTGCCCAAACTGTGTATTTGCAGTTGAGCGTTTTCTAAATGCATCATCTTGGAAGGCTCCTTCTGAAGTTTAATGCATTTATTAATGAATGCAATCTGAATGGAATAAAGGTGGAATATGAAATGTGCTGACGACACAAGATGATAAATAAACAGTCAATAACACTGGCGTGAAGGAGGAATTTAATTGGAAACCAAGAGGATTTTGAAATGCTTTAATTTAATAGCACGTAATCATCATGCATACATGCAGCACCGTCTATGAAGCTTTTTTTGGACCTCTTACACCCATTCAAACCATTTCTCCTTAAGCGTGAAACTATTTGAGATGCTATTTTAGGAATCACTGAGAGTTGAAATCATCACATCCATTATCATCATCTTAACTTATAGAGTGCGGTTCGCGTAATGATGGGTCACTATTAACATTTGAAACTAAATGAGTATCCACTCTCTCCATAGTCTCTCCATGACCATATTTGCTCATAATGACTGAAAGCTGTTGTGTGCCTATTATACATCAGGTGCTTGATATTGAGATGATCCTGTGACTAATGTATACTGACTTAAAATTGAAATATCAACAACATTTTATTATACCGTAAGCCCAAATTTTCATAAAACCTTTATTAAGCTTGTTAGCTCTACCTTTTTACACAGAATAAGTTCTCAGTTTAACTGCAGCCTCTGTAACATAAACTGATCTCTCTCTCTCTATCTTTAAAATCTTAAACATGTTGTCTAATTCATCACTTCCTTCACCTCAGTGGTATCATCGTGTTCTCTCCCCAGACAGAAAAAGACACTGACAGTTTTTTTAAATTTCCTCAGCTTCCTCTTTCACTTCAAATCTCCTTAAAAGCTTGTTAAAACTAATCTCTGGCCTTTAACATTTTACTTAGTCAAGTGAGGTCTCACCTCAAGCGACTTCGGCCATGAATGCTGTAACTATTCCTGCCCTTCTTCAATATCAGGCTTAAATTACAAATATCTCACAGCAGGGATGAAACCCATTAAGCAAGGCTATGAACTGTAATATGAGTAAGTGAAGGACCTTCTTCATCATATTCTGAACTTTATGTTTGAAATCATCTTTTATAGTGATTTGTGGAGACATTTAGAAAACTCAAAACCCAATGTTCACTGTGAGCATCTCGGGATTAAGTAAAAGCACTTCAAGTACATTTAAATTAGAAGATTTTTAAGATACTAATTTATAAAGAATTAACTACATGTCTCCAAATCTCCACACCTGAGAGCAGGAGTTTGTTCCCTCCTGCTGCAGCAGAAATAAAGTGACCCATATTCTCCTCTCACTCTCCTCTGCCCGGCAGGCAGGCGTCTCTTGCTGCCATCTGAGAGAAAGTTGCAAATAAATGTGCTCACAGACAGAAGTCCGATCGCGTTCTGGCGGAAACTCTATCCTGTCACGAACCCTCCATGGGTCACCGCAAGTTCTCAGCCTCCTAGGGCCAGCACTGCTGAACTCCTGCCGGGCACAGTCCTCCCTATCCCTGTTTCTCAGACCCCCCCCACCCTGACACCTCTCTGTCTGCCAGAGCTGACTATGCTGATTCAACAGTCTCTGCACCAGGCAGGGCAAAACTCTGCCTGTGCTCCCACCCCACCCACCCCTTCATCTGCTGTCACACACAGCCAAACGAACAAGCCTGCACAGTAACTTCTAAGACCAGGGGCCAAAAAAGCTGGATGGTGACTGGTATGGATCCATTCAGCACTGTCCTGATGTCATTTACTACAAGACCAGGTTACAACTTCTCTTCTTTCAAATCCAAGTTAACTGAATCTTAGAAGATTATTTAAACTGTCAATAGACAGTAAAAGACATATTCTCATGTCTATTATATTTGTGTGGAAAAAGAAAAGTGCCATTATGCCGTGCAGAGATGTTGAGGGACACAGTAATGGCACAAATTCAATTTACAATTCTTTAAAAGCTTTAAATTTCAGATTTGGTTACAATACTTGTGGAATTAAGTCTTTTGCATAATTGCATAAATATGAGGTTACCTTAATAATATAAAACCATGCAATCCTCAACATATTTATATAAAATGCACTGTTAATGTTGTCCACAAGGAATGGAGGACCCATCCAATGAAGAAACTCATGCAGTGTAATGTAATGACCTAGGCTTTGTGCTATATTAGTAACCCGTGTGCAAACTGTAACTGAATGTAATGTTTTTTTCTTTGATTGCTGTGAACTGCAATGTGGAATCACTTTGTGATTATCCACAATGTGAGCTTGTTTAATGCTTCATTTGGGCACAAGAGCTAATTTATTAGGATTTTATGGCGATAAATAATAAAATCGTTTTCAAATGACATTTTCACCATACAATTATTTCAAAGAAAACAGGGCTTAATGTTGCGTACATATTTGTAAGTGAAACATATAATTCACCATATTATTCCATCCCTAAGGTGTCAAATCGAGGGTGGCAGGGCAACCAGAAGCACTTCATTTGTACAGTGGAGAAGTTGCTCATATGGGTTAATTGGAGAAACCAAAAGCCTCCGGCCCCGGAAAAGCTGGACCTCTCCCGAGTGCTCAATATAACATCAAAACATCTTGAGAAGAATTCAGCTCATCTCGACAAAGGCTCTAAGCTGGAGCGTAAGCACAAAAAAACACATAATATTTGTTGTAAAAGTCAATTTATTCATAAACTCTTCTGTGAGGGAAAGACACATAGCAGAGATTTAATTTGTAGTTTAATTACTTTATTACATTATTCTCCATTAAACTATGACATGTTTTATTTAATAACTCTAAACATGTAGGATCCCCAGGTGAGTCCATATAATTTACCTTAGCTAGTAAACATTATAAAGGTCACGAGATCATCACCATACAACAAATCATCAGAGATCAGGCAGGCCTTTATGATGACAGCCAGCGCTGAAAACTCTGAAGAACAAGGAATAAAAACAGAATATTAGACTACTTAAATTCTTCACATTCAGCTACAAACATGACCGGTGTACTGAAGTGTGCCAACTCTGGCGGTGACACACTGTATGAGGTGATTGTTAGCTGCCTTCAACATAGAAACAAAGTAAAGACAGCGTGATGAGGATGAAAGAGTGTGGACACTTCAATTTCACCATTAACAGGCACAGGGTTATCTGTTCTAACTATTCTGATGCCTGATTCTGATGTTTAACACACCCAGGGTCTGTGTTACCAAAATACTAAAGACTTGGTTGCAATTACATACAATATCCTGCTTTTTGTTTTGCAATAACTTTCCTCATTGTCTCCACTCCAATAAGATACTAAATTTCCCTTTTCCTTTTATTGTTTTGCGTGTCTATTTTTCTGAAGTCACCTGGTTTTTATTTTGTTTCAGTTTCACCCAATTTCCTGGCTATTTCATTCTTTTGTTTTCAATATATTTGGTTGTTGTTTGTTGTTTTTCAGAATAATATCACTAAGTGAAATATAAGATGAACAATGTAACAGCAGATGTGGGTAGATCCTTACCTGATTGGCTGTTTCAAGCTCTTAGTATACATTTAAGTACAAGTGATTGTGTCATCACTTAGAGCTACTTGAAGGTTACTCCCATTCTTAACTCTCAGTAGCAACAGTAGTTTGATAAATATATCTTTTCTTAACATTTCCCCAGTCTTAAGTGTAATTCTTGGTTTATTATTGTTATTCAGGTTTGTTAAAATCGGCATTTCGGCCTCAATCCCTCACAGCCTGCTTAAGATGCTGCCTTTTCCTTTTCCTTTTCCTGGCAACATAACCAGAGTAAAACATTCAAGCCTGGGTACGACAGAAATACAATGCAGCGCCTGCTGATTAAATTCTCCCCTCAGGCCTGCTAACCTTCCCAACCGATCTTCCCATCTCATCGAGTCCCTCCAGGAGGAAGGCTCTGGTCTCAGCTGCAGTCAGGGTCCGTGCTCGCTGGCGAAGTTCTGCAGGAACAGTCTGATTGAGGCAGCACCACAGAGAAAAAAGCATCACTAAAAGTAACATGAGTATGTGTTCTGAAGTGTGTATAATCATACTCAACTGCTATCATCCTGTTCTGTGGAAGCCGCGTCTAGTCAAAATCCAAAGACCTCCTAAGTCTCTGTTGGACTTTCTTGGATAAACCCTGTTTTGAAAAACATCTTTTGGGCTAAAAGGAATCCTTTGCTGAAAGTAAAACCAGACATAAAACTCGATTGACAGAAAATTAAAATGATGATGCCCAGTAGGCTAAAACTATAGCATCCCTCGAAGTACCGTGTAACTCACAGTGAAGTAAACGAGGCGGCCTCCATCCTGGGGCTACACTTACATATATAACCCAATAAATAATCCTCCTCACCTTCCTGATAATAGCTGAAGTGATGTCTGAAGCTGCTAGAAAGTCGGTGATAGCCATAGTCGTGGAGAGTCTGTTGTGGTGGATGTTGCAGCTTGGTGTAATATGTGACCACTGATGGGCAGAAAGAAACAACTGGTGACAGTGAATAGGCTTCACCCCCCAGTGTCAGAAACCACCAGTGTCCTTCTGTCTGCTGTCACCTGCAGCTGACCACTTCAGTCATCGTGTGTGTGTGTGTGAAAGGGAGGCTGAAAGACAGAATCTTGCCACACTGCACAACTGGGTTTTAAAGAGTGGTTTCTACGGGGGTCAGAGGTCAGACTGGATTTAAATCTACCTAAACAGACCCCAGGCAGGTTGCGACTGTCTGTAAACAAAACAGCAGTCGGTGAGGTTATATTTGGTGCATCTGGAGGGAACCTGGCTGGCCTGCATTTCCTGTTCGCTAGTGTTTCCAGCTACAGTTGCTGCCTGCCTGTGGTCGTCCCTGGCAGTGTTTCCGCAGGCTGTAAACATCCTGTTATTATGGCTTCTGTCACTTTCAGGCTGTGCTCCATGGAGCTGTCTCCACTCACACAGTCACTTTGTTCACATTTAGCATATGGAGAGCTCTGTTCTCAAATGTGTTGATTGAAGTGTTCATTTTAAAAGATAAACATACTCTACTGTAAGTATATGACAAAAACCACAATATAGTTACTGAACATCCTTTGCAAATGTGTCTATGTCTTATATATGCATAGATGGAGCAACATGTGTTTGAAAGTGTGTCATATTTATGCTGTTGAGGAGTGAGAAATATTATGCTAACCTAGCCCATGTTAACGTTAGCTATGCTAACGTTACTGGCATAATGTTTTGTAATTTGAGGTGCTGTAGGTTGTGTTATTTTGTTGTATAGAATCTCATGTTATTACTAAACATTATTATATAGTGTGTCAAATGTTTTCAACTATATTTCATATTACCTTTTTTACTTGTCACTCTTACTGGCACACATATTAGCAAGCTAACGTTAGTTTTGTCATTTCATTCAGTTAGCTACGACTGCTACACCTGGCAGCTACTGAGTGTACGTAAATTATCTTTAAGTAAGAACTAGTTTTTATGGTGCAACCCTTTTTAATGTAGTGAAGCATACAGCATACAAACATTTCATTCATAACTAGCTAATTTAGACTTTATGAGAAGCTGGTGCACCTGTCTTCTAACATTCATTAGGAAATAATGTTTTTCGAAATCGATACATTATATTTTGGAGCAAAACATTTGAATTACTGGTCACATGAAAGCCTCACCTTGCCAAAACAGGAACTGTGTCTTGGTCAAAGATTACAACTTCTAGAGATAAGGGTTTTGAATAGATTTATTTTTGAGTCTGTTTATTGAGCTGCATTTCGGGTTGAAACGTGACTGTATGGCCTTTTGTTGTGCAAGAGTTTTTAGAAATTCTGATTATAACAGTGTTTGACACTGAAACTGTCAGCCAAGGATAATATCTACTAGTTACATATGTGCTTTTTTTTTTTTTTTTTTTTTTTTTTTGCTGTACTGTAAATCAATCGATGGGATCCTGTGGGGAACCACCTGCTGAGGAATTCTCACACTTGCAGGTGCCCTGGCAGTTTGCAGCTATTGAATACAGGAAATGGAGTGTGGTTAGCTGGCAAAGTTATTGACTTTTGTTCTGGTGAAACACAAACCCTCCTCAAAGTATCTCTCTACACCACATTTGACCCCTTTTGTTTAACTGAAATGCAGTCCATGTGATTTCATGTTGACTTTATCCTGCTTCTTTAATGATATTATGCTCTGAAAAGCACTGTTTTCCACACTTTTAGTGCACATATGTCTTTATGGCTCCCATGTGCACCGGCCCTACCAGGCAGCACGTGTGGGCCCAAGGCCTGGCCAGAATGACGTGAGCTCGGCTTCCTCAGGATGGACTACAGTGAGGCCTGCATCAACCAGAGGGCCAGAGGAACGACAAAAACATCCTCTGTTCCCCCTCACGTACCTGCCCCCCTCGGCCTTGTCCCTTTCCACGCTCCGATGCTTGTTTTCAGGAAGACCAGGCTTCCTGCGTGATGGAGCAGGGGATGAGAGGAGGAAGAGGGGGATGGGACAGAGAGGAAAAGACAGACACACAGAGAGATGGATGGGCATGGGGCGACAGTCCTGTGCACGTAATGATTTGGGGGAATTTATTTCTTTTGGTGGTTGTTTCCTTAACAGGTACAAGCAGCTGTAAGGGAGTCTCAGCGACGGGAACAAGGACGATTACTCTACAGATCTACTGTGTAGATTGAAAACTTTTCAACGTATATACATTTTTTTGTTTCTTGCACCTGAGAAAAGTCTGGTCCATGTTTGCAAACATAACAGGGAGTGGCCTGATGTGCGACTGAGACAAGACAAATAATGCACTTTGTAACTACATACAAATCTGTTTTTGGACTTTCTGGACTTGACCTGGATCTGGATCTTTGTTCTTTCGCTTGCCTGAAAAACAGTCTTCTCTTTTTCATTCGTCAATTTGTGTGGGAAAATACTGAGCAATGGGACAATCAGCACCAGACATGGAAACCAGATGGTAGGTAGCATTTTACATAAATGAAAGAGCCTTTTGTGTTCTATAATCACTGGATGCATTCTTGTTATGCCCTGACCTGGTTTGCACATGTCTGTTTATTTATGCTATATTGATACAAAGCTTATCTAGAGGGGCTGTGTTGCTCAAGGAAACTATGACAGGATGTATCATAGATGCATTGACACATACTGGCTTTTATGGGGATTTATTATATGAGATTTGGTCTACAGGGGCATTTTTCCCCTGTGGCATCAGTCATCATTTTATCATTAATTCATAATTGTATATTATGAGTAATAAACACCCATTAAGACTGGTGGGTTTTTATGATTTATGCTGCTAAAATCTGCAACAGATATACCACCAAGTTTTCAAGATGTTCGCTTACCTTACCTCTAACCTTCAGTGTTTTAATGAGCATGACACAGACAAATTATATCCACATCTTTCTTTCTTATTTACAGTTTCTCTGACTTTTACAGACTATGTTGCATCGTTATTGCTCATATCTTTACGACAGATTCAGTGACCTTGGCTCAGGTTGTTCAGTAGGTTGTCAGCTAACCTTAGGGTTGATGTCTCAATCCTTGGTCCCTCCTGTCCACATGTCAAAGTGTCCTTGCATGACACTGATCCTCAGATTGCTCCCATTGAGAAGACCTTGTGACAGGCCACCATCGTTTAGTGTGTGAATGGGTGAATGAAAGACTTTGTGAGGGGATTTGTCTGCTCTGTCTGTCTCCACTTACATGTGCTAAAATAAGTGTTTGAAAAATCTTAAATCATAAATTGTCATGAGTTAGTATTGAGTGATGAATAGAACTGTAGTACTGATGATGCAAAATGCTCTCTGTCACATATAATAAAACGCTTATCCTGCCTGATGTTCTTATATTGACCTTTAAACTTCACCGTGCAGACAGAATAAATATAAAATATGTTTAGAACAGCATGTCTCAGGTTTCAGGCAGTCACTCTGTGTTTAATGCCTTCAGTAGAAACAATTTATCTTGGAAGCCATTTTAACTCAGAGAAACGATAGACTTAATGTCCCGCTGCATGCTAAACTAAATCTTTAAGTCCCCCTGTAATGTCGGAAACGTTTGGCTTCTCAGGCAGAGACACAGGCAGACAGAAAGAGAAGAAGACAGGCACCCCCGTTCATCCGTGCATCCCTGAGGAAAGTGGTCGCTCCTCCTTTTTCCTGGGCTCAGTTACTGCTTCATCTATTTCTATCTGACCAGCTGTGGTGTGGGCATGCCAGTGAAGGTCTCAGATTCGCCTAAGATTCCCCCTCCGACACACACTCTAAGCTCCACCCACCGCCATTACCTACCACCCCTTTGCTAACTGTTTTATCTTCTGTTTTGGCTCCAGTCTTTCAAGCTTAAATGTGTGACTGTCTGTGTGTGTTTCTGTGTGTGCATGTCAGTCTCTTCAATTCTCTGCTATGTTTTGACACACATCACTCAAGACTGGATGAGTGTGAGTTTGTGTTGCCTGTACATGCATCTCCAGTATTTAGTCTACAGTATAGTATAACTAAATCTTTATGTGGGCCCATGCATTTATCTACACTGTGCATGCTGTTGCCTTTCAGTTCACTAAAATGACAAAAAATGTGAAAAACTAAATATTCTGTCACGTTTAACATAAAATAAATATGTAGGAATAAGATTAAAAGATACAGGTGGCTACAACTGTAAGACCATGATAATATCACCATAATATGAGTTTTCCTTATGTCAGCTAGGTACCTAGCAACCAGCTAACTCCAGTTCAGACACTTAGTTTTGAGGTAAAAAAAATGTCCAATGCAATCTGAACTTGGATAGCGTCCTGATCGGGCAAAAACATCACACTTTTGACTCTCCAAAGGTATTAGAGAACAAAACTAAAGTCTATTTATGTCAAAGGGATATTTAAGATACAAGTTAGAGCCACTTATGGGCAACAGGAAACAGAGGCACATGGTAATAAAATCTGCATGACACCTAAAGATCAATAATGAGGAAAATACATCTTGCTTGTTTAATTCATACAAAAAACATCAATTTCAAATATCAATCATACGCTAAATTATTCCTTTACATATAGTACATAACCCCCTGGTAGCTGTGTCTCACTGTCTCAGGTCTTCATGTTAAACTACATTAGCCTACAGCTGATAGTAGCTGCATATTTAGCAATCAAACATGAGAGTGGTTAGGGTTATTGTTATTTCCCAAACTTTTCCTTCAGCACAGAAAAGACCTCTCAGTAAAAAAAAAGCACGTTGATGTTGCAGCTTTGGTGGACGACAGCAGTAACCTGGTGTTGGGGTCTATCAGAGCCTGGAGGAAAGTCGATCCGCCTCAGCCTGGTAGATTAAGTGCAAAGATGAGATGCATGTTAAAACGCATAGAGATCTTGCCCCTCTCCGTGCCCTCCGTCCTGGCCACTCTATTTCTTATCTGTTTGAGCCGTAACTAAGGGGCAATCCTGACTCATTACATTTTTGACTTAAATGTGGTTGCTGCTGTGCAACTGGATCAGGGCCTGATGAATACCAGCCAGCTTAAGATGCAAGTGATAGGATTTGTGCTGGGACAGTACAAGGGTGAGGGGGTAGATGGGTTTGGGCAGGGATGGGGGGTGGGCGGGGGGGTCAGGGAGTCCCTCAGACGTTACTGAGGAGAGGAGGGTGGGTGGTTTGCATCAAAGACAGTGGTGTCAGGGAGAGAGTCTCAGCCTGGATTTATAAGTGTGTTGGACTGATGGATTTACAGGATATAGAACATATTCTAGACATATTCCCTCTGAACAGCCTTTTCTCTTTGTTACCAGCTCCATATAACAGTTAGTGGGCTCTACAAGCCGATACAAGTCCCCATATAGAGGAAGAGTTTGAGATGAAAGCATAGTGTCCTGTTTCATGTTCCTATAGTGTGAAGTACTGTGATATACCCCTGGGCAGGGCCTGATTCCCAAATAAAGATATTTATGTATATTGCAATGCCACAGGCCCCTGTAAACCTCATCACATTTAAGATTAGCCTCTGAAACAGATCTGCTCTTATCAGATCAGGGGTTGTGTGTAAATGAGAGCTCTGTCAACGAGCGCTCAATCTCAGCTCCTCCATAAACACTTTAAACCAGTCGAGGAGTACCCACAGCTGTCTCAGCATGTGAGCGTGTTCGTACGGGTCAGAGGTCAGGGTTGTGCTTCTCAACACCCCACCACCACCACCACCACCACCACCGTCTTTCACCCGCCAGCGGTCCTGACATTTCAAGTGAATTTCTCCTCACTCGTGTGCATGGCAGCTGTGTGTTAACTCTGTGTTGTATCGCTGAAATACAGTATCATTTTGCCCTGCTTAGCTGCTCCCTCAGCTGCAGCTTCATTACAGGGCGAGATGAGGTAAGTGTTTACATACATTGTCGCACACAAGTGCAGAAACTGAAATGGGCCCTCATAAGGTGACAGACAGGCACAGGCCTCTCACCACTGGTTTTAGTATTAGACTGATATAATAGTTTGGTGTTAAAAGCTGTTGTCTGTCTTGGCCTTTGCTCCACATTCAGTCAATACTTTTAACTTCACTCTCTTAATCACAGCTACAGTTCTCCCTTAGTTTTCTAGCAAGGATCACAGTTTGTGTTTGAGTGTGAAATCCTCAGCCGTATCACCCCTGCCGAGGTGAACTCCTTCACACTGCTGCTGTCCAGTGGTAGGCAGCTGCAATGACACATACTTGCGTGCACCAGGGCTTACCATGTGGTCCAGGCTTTTATTCTGAAATGTTGCATGTTTTCATGTTTAATGAAGACTTAATGTGACGTATATTCTGTATGTGAAGATAGCTTACTGTATAAATGTGCAATCTCTGCTGTAACATTTTATTTACATGTATATTCTACATTAATATGTTTTACTTGAGGCATAGGAACTTTGGATTTTAGGGTTTTCGTCCCATGTATTCTTGCATTTTGCAGAACTGAACTACAAGTATTTACACTGCAGATGTCACAGCTGAAACAAAACTTTGCAGATGAGAGCTTTAAAATGTGCGTATTTCTACTTTGGTTTCACATTCATTGTCATGGAGGCAGTGACATTCCCTCTGACACCTCATGAAAAGATCCTAACTGAACACACTTTGGATCAAGCAGAAAGTCTGTGCACACTGATTTCATGTGCCCTGTTTTTTTTAGAATGGCCTTATTCTGTCAGGTTAGAAACACTTAATGTAAACAAGATATTTATTTCTCCGTCTGTCATGAAGGGGATTCTATATGGTGAATGACAGAGTAAGATGGCCTCCCAAGATGGCGGCGTGCTTGAGACTCCCTACTTCTGTGCACTATTTTGTGTTTTTTCCTGTGTTTAATTTCTAGTATTTGTGTACATTTTGTATTTCTTATTGTATACACCTTCTTCTATAGTGCACTGTTTGTCTTCGTGGAGCACCCACAATTTTGTTGTACTTAACTGTACAGTGACAATAAAAGCCTGTTCTATTCTATTCTATTCTATAAGTGACTCTGTAATCTGTCTTCTCCCAACCAACCAAATCTTTCCCCCCAACACAGACCTACCCTCCTCACACAGCTCTCTCTCCTCCTATCTCCGTCTGCCTGCATCTTTTCATACAAACACACGCTCCCCCTCTCTTTACACTCACACACGCTCACACTTCTCCCAATATGGCAGTGCCCTTGGCAGCGGTGGTGCTAGTTCAGGCAGGCGCTGTTCCCGGGTCTGGACTGGGGAAGAGCAGGTGTACTGCTGTCAACAGAGGCTCATAAATACTCAGCCAGCGATCTGAGATGGATTACACATTTATGTCATCATATTAAAGACACTGTCAGCAAACACTTTTAAGACCCTATAATCTCCCACCTAAGAGAAAAGTCCTCTCTGCCTGCAAAGGGAGTTTATGGCATGGCTCGGTGCTGTGTGTGGTCCAGCCAGTGCTGATCTGCAACAAATTAGTCATTCAATTCACAACCAGATGCAGACCTGTATCCTGGCTTGTATCATTTTAAATGCTAAGACTGCAAAAAAAGGTTCCCTTGCTTCTTTTACATGTTAATGACAGAAGGAGTCACAGTTTTATTACTGTTGAAGCAGGCACCCTGAGCAAATGTGTACTCATCGGTGACATATTTACCGCTCTGTATGTTGTCATTTTAGTGTCACATTTCACTCCCTCTCACCTACTCTCCTCTGCAGCCGTGAAACCCTGCTGTGTCCAAATAAAGGCTGCAAACAGCACCGGCGGCGTCCTGACTGGATGTTTCATTTCCCCGTGTTCACCCATAGTGCTTTGCGGCGTCCCATTCCACTGGTGTCGGACAGTGACTTTGGAGACCAGAGCTCCATATGTTCTCTCTTCAGGCTTTGAGCATGGTGTATTTGGCATGCTCAGAATAAGCCCAATGATCTCCAATTACCCTCCTCTCACAGATTGTTTGGTGTCACTTGCCGTCTGCCGGCTGGATATGATGATTCTGCGCCTGCAGTGTAAAAGGATAGTTGCATAGTTCTTTTGGCATACACTGCGCATGTTACAACTCAATTGGAGCAGTAAGACACAGCGAGCCCAGACCAATTAATTAAAAAAAATTGAGCTGAAGTGTCACCTCGGTGCTTAGGCTTGTTCTCACCTACTTTACCACAACAGACACATTCTTTTTACTAGTTCACCTGCTCATGCCTGTGAGGTCAGGTTTCCATGTATGCTGCAGGGAATTATGGAACTGAGCCGCGTCTCTGTCGTCGTGGCAAGAGAGTTGGCTAGCCGGATCCCCTGGCTGGTTGGAAACCAATTTAGTTGGCTTGATGGCTTTCAGCATAGCTGTGGCTAAAGATGCAGAGTAGGTCAGCAGAGAAAATATATCCAGCGCTTTATCCTGCTTAAATAAACTACATCATATAATAAAATACAACTGTTAGGCCTCCTCAGCTTCTTCCCCAGTCTGTCAGAGGGCATGAAACCAAAGACGTATCACTCATTCATCTGACATTTATATACAGCGATATCAGATTATGAGAAACTCAGGCAGGACACATCAATCATAACTCCAATGTGAAAATAGAATGTGAAATAGACCGGAACCAGCTCACATTTTGTGCCAGTGAAGGCTTTCAGCTCGGCGACTGTATCACATCCTCATATGTACTGCTAAGTCCAGTGAAAAAAGAGTTGACTATACTGAAACACTGTACTATAAGCAGTCAGGGTGTCCTGGCTGACCTGATATGGGTTGCTGAGTGACATGACGCCGCAGAGGACGACTGTATGGGATCGAAGAGCGGCGAAGTTCACAAAAAAGCAATTGCCGGGGATGAAGACGGGAATTCAGAATGGAAACACCATCTGTCCATCTCTATGTCTCTTTTCCCATTTCTTGCTTCATTACCTGTCTCTTCTCTCTCATTTCCCTCTATCTTGGGAACCAGAGATGGACTGAATGGTGATGCTGTTGCCTCCTGGGAACAACATCCTGATGCTGTCTGGGTGTGTAAAGCAGAACTCCAGCATCAGTGATTTTGTTGCCAGGGGGGAGGACTATACCTACAGGAACTTCCTAATAAATGTGTGTGTACTTGTATGTTACATGCTGATAATGATAACAAATATAATGATGATGAATGATATTACAGTACAATATAAGTGGCAGTCTGATAATTCTTAGCCTCATTGCCAAGTGAGTTTTTCTTTCTGACAGCCTGAGAACAAGCTAAAGAGCTCTGCTGCAGTTCTCCTCAGTGCTGGCCAAAACCTGCTATTCTGCTTTTTACCTCTAGAGGGAGCTAATGTTCACTGTTGACACAGCCACACAGGCCTGAGCCATGACACAGCCACCACTTTTAACAGATCTTTGTTCCTTTTTTTCTCCAGACTTCCCTCTGTAAATGATTTTCTACTCATTCATAAAACTTCTTCAATCTTCCAGCTTATTTTCCATTTTCTTCTCTTCCTGTACACAGCTACTTTTTTTTAGAATGCACTGCTGATTGTGGTAAACCAACTACCTTTGATATCACTCTGATAAACTGCAGCTTTTAAACCTTTAAACCTGGGGGTGACCTTATAGGCGAATGGTCAGGGCGTATACCACATGGGCCTTAGTGCGCTGAACAGCGAGTCCCCCATGTCATTCCCCTGCTCTCTCTCCCTGCATTTCTTTATCTCTAATAAAGGCAAAAAGGCCCAAAAGAAAAACGTTTTTAACAATGAAACGACACACAGCTGCCCAAGAAACATTTAGTAGCCAAGTGTCCAGTTACTTTTGAACCCATGTCTTTAAAGGGTTAAATCTAACATACAGTTCTTTCAATACTGATGTGAACCTACTCAAATTGAAGCAGAGACACGGCACTTTAATGTCTTTAATTACAAAGAGTCCACAGTGACGTCCACACTGCTGTTACTCTCTACCAGGAAGACAGCTGTGTGGCTTTAGACCAGATAAGTTATTGATCCCTATCTTGCACTCTGCAGCTGCAGAAAGTCCAGCAGCCTCCAGGGAGTCTGCTGTACATATGAGCTCTTTGTCCTCTCTCTGTCCTCACTGTCCCCCCCTTTTACATCTCTTCTTCTCCATCACCTTCCTTTACTCTTCTTTCACCCCCTCCCCACCCCTTACCTCCTCTCACCTACTCCCCTTATTTCATTTCCCCCCTCATTCCTTCACTCCCCATCCCACCTGATCCACCCCCTCCTCCTCCTCTCTTTTTCTGTGCATCTCTCTGCCTCCCCCCCCCCCATGCCCATATGTTTCGCTCCTGTCTTTCGGTGCCCTCGTTGAGCTCTCCGTTGTGCAGTAAAAGCCAGGGGAATGAGCGGGGCTCACGGGATGCAAGGTAGGAGGAGGAGAAATGTGCTGGTGTCATGCATGCATGGCAGATGTAGAGAGATTAAGCGTGTTGCAACACCGTTTTTGCAGCGTCATGATGCAGCAAGATTTGGATGCAGGGCACATCAGTTGATAACCATGTTCCTCTCTTTATTTCTACAGAGTTAGAATACTTCAGGGGTGGAGCTACACTGGTGATTTCATTGGACGGTTTGAACTGGCTTTCTAGAAGGAGATGCAGTGACAAAGGAAACAAGAAACGGTATCATTTTGATTTCTCTGATTAATGGCGTGTCTACATGGAGACACTAAAGGTTTCTTATGTTTCTGTCCCTCTCTCTGTGGACATGGTGGGACCTCTGAGGTGCTGTTTCTGTTGTGGCTGTTTGGAAAAGTACTACATCCTTTTCTGAGCCCTTCCACCTGTTACACAGTGAGGTGTTAATTTACCTGAAACAGGGCAGATTACAGGCTTCATGGCCTACTGCCTAGGTGTGTACGTGTGTTTTTGTGTGTGTGCGTGTGAGACTGTACAGTAGTGTGTGTGTGTGTGTGTGTCCTTTTACATCCTTTACGTCACAGCTGCTGTGAGTCAGCTCCTCTCTTCCTTTCCTGAGTCACTCTTCCAGCGGTTGCTTGGTTACTGCAGAGTGGTGAAAGTTTCCTATTGCGTCCTTGTCTCTGCGGATGGATGGGCCTCGATATTTATTCAAGCTCAGGAGTGAGTGGCCAAATCATGTATGTGTTTGTGTGTGTGTGTGTGGTTGCGTGTGCGCTCTCAATGGGCAAAGGCTGACAAATCAGTTTTAGTACATCCTGTTGTTAACAGACACTGAAGAGGCTATCTGTGTACTGCAGCTGACCTCTTACGATATCCAGAAAAAAAGAAAAGACAAAGCAGACTGAAATTGAATTACATTTGTGTGTAAGAGCAGATCATCTTTAGATGAGGCCCACATATCATCTTAGTGTCAAAATGCCCCATTGTTATGTTTGTCGAATTGTGTTGCAAGTGTGGCTCCATGTTTCAGAGACTACAACCCAAAGGTCACAGGCACAGTCATTGAACCAGCCAACACACACCAGCAACAACCAAGTTCCCACTAGCTAGGCATTAAACTGTCACTTTAAACATGTAGCTACTGTCAGTGAAAAGCATTTATACAGAGTGGTATATGTCACTGAACCGCTAACTATATATTCCACTTTAATCGCAGTTACAGCTTCTGTCAGCGCCCTTTAAAAGTAGTAGTTTACTTTTTACCACTTTTATATTGTAGGATAATCTCTCATGGGGACTAACATAGCTAGATGGAGCAAGCTAAACGTTAGCCCTCTAGCTAACGTAATCGACTAAACAACCAAGCAGTAAATCAACAGTTGCCAGGGTTTTTTGGATCTTTTCTTAAGTGTAAGTTGGTTATTGCTACATTAGAAAGACAACAGTGCTAAATTACCTATTTTTTAAATTCTGGTTTAATATAACTAGGGTGTTTGTTTTGTGGTTTTGGCCGTCTTATTTTGGAGGTAAAACTGAGGTGACATCCAAAAAGTGAATAATATTCCTTAATTGCACAGGAAAATATTACAACAAGTCCAAATTAAATGGAAAAACGGCAAACTGTAATGTTTTCTAACTTTCTTTCTTTTAAAAAAAATAAATAAAATAAATTCTCCTCACCTCCAAATAAGCTTGGCTAAACTGGAGGTTCATTTATAACCTGTGTGAGTGGTTGTGCCCACCATTGTGTTAAGGCTTGTTTTTTGTAAAGGACCCAAAAGCCGACACAGAGGCTGATTGTGAGGAGAAAGGTAAGAGATTTAATGAATTTAATGGGCAGACGAGTGAGGAGGAATGGAATGGCGATGGTTAGAAAGGCACAACAGGTACACTAGGGAATTATTTAGAATCAGTAGCTGAGCAGCTGATAGTCAATATACCACAGAGATGGTAGAACAATCTTGCCGTGAGCTGGAGTTCTTGTACTGGCCTTGATTGGATGATGAGTTGCAGGTGTGGGGATGAGCCAGGTACCTGATGACAGCGCTGTGTCCCAAATACACACACAGACAAACAAAGGAGGAGGGGACACAAGGGAAACCATAGAAAACACATGGAAAAGCTTGATTTATGACACAGGGCTCAATCATATTAACTGACTCCAATAGGAAGAATGGCGAACTACAAACTAGATAGCTGCCAACTTCTGACCTGCTGCTTATCATACTGTAATCTGTAATATAACGTCCAAATACAATGATTTCCATTACTTGTTCATCACCAGTAGTGCACTGCTAGATCGTCAGCCACTGAGTCACTGTGAATCATTCATACAGGGATGAAGAGCTCAGTTTGGATATCTCAGGTCAGATGGTCCTGTTGTGACTGCAGCCAATCACAGGGCTTCTATTATCCTTGACCAAGAGGAAGGTGCAGCTACGTAGCTTGTGGAGGGCTAACGTTAGATCATGTCTTGCTCTCTCCTCAACACTGTCGTCCTCTAGAGGCTACCCAGCACTCTGCATTTTACACTTCAACTTCTTCATAGGGAGGTGGAGGCCCGTGGACCAGACTCATCTTAAATATAAGTTATTTTCCTCTGAAGTGACCAAAGATATAGTTGACAACCCAGCCACACACTGTTACAATGGATCGCCCCAATAGGTTTATAATTTTTCTGTGATGAGGACATACCATCACAACTTTGTAGTGACATTTGCTATAGGCTATGCAAGACATTCATAGGGGAATACAGATTGCCTATCTTGGTATTAACAACAACGTGTCAAGTGATTTAAATATCACTGCCCACCGGCCTCTGATCCCAACAACCAACGAGGGTGATCAGAGTGAAATGGATGTCAGAGACAATTTTAATATGCTCCACAAAGTCTTTTACAAGTCCTGTCAAACTACAGTCATCAGGAGGATTTCTGGAAGAGCAGGAACAGAAAATGAGGGAAGAGTGTAAATACAGCCGATGGCGGCGTCATGGTTTTACCTGTTTGAATCAGGTACTGATCTCATTGTCATGTCAACACTGTGGCGGTTTTATTTGTTTCTATTGAGGTAGTGAAGGTGGAAAGGTCTGAAGAGACATTCTTAAAGACCTATTTTCTCCACCAAAGCTTCTTGCTATGGGTGCTGTGATGAGAGACAAAACCTTGTCAATAACACCTGAGAATGTTTTTACTTTGTTGCTAAGTTAATGTGAATGTTAATTTGAAAACCACAGTTTCAGGAATTTCAAGGGGTAAATATTACCGTAATGAAATGCTTAAAGTAATAGATATTTATTCAATAAAGTCTAATTCTTCTAACTGTTGTTCTTCTTAGGAGAGTCCCACTGTGGAGCTGCACTCTGAGGCCTGCATCTCTGCCAAGCAGCTCCTTCTCCAGCCTTCAGATGTCACATTAGAGACAGTGGTACAGTCAGGACCATACCAATTGTTTTGCATGTTGCTTTATCCCGTAGCTACAAACTGTGTATTATACTTTACATTACTGGAGACCATTTTTGTGGTAGGCAGCACATTACTCAAATACTGCTTTAACGAATTGGTATAACAATTTATACTTATGTTTCATGTGGAAATATTTTACTTTTTATATTGAATGTTTTGGACTTAGATGATTTAAAAAGAAAAAACTGACTACTGATATACTTGAATAACAGAGTTGAATAATTTTCTTCCATTGAATAAATCTGATTTTGATTTGATTTGATTCTTTAGTACATTTTACTAATAATACCTTCCTCAATTATTAAGTAACATTTTCAGTGCTAGCACTTTACTCGTAAGGGATAATATTGCAGTTACAGGCTGGTTTTGTTCCAGTATAATGTCTTATTAAATAGCGTTTACCTTCAATATTGATGTATCTCTGGGTGGCAGGATGTTAGTCAAGATGTCTGGTTTCAAGCCTACAGGTACAGCTGAGAAAAATGTTTAATCATTGTCAATAAGTAACATTATTGTAACTAAAACTCTGACTATCTATTGAGATATAAATATTTTCCCACTGTGGGTATCTGTATTTCAAACAAAGCCTTGACTTTGGGTGAGGAAACAACAGGTTCTTTAAATGTTGTAAGTCCTCTAATCCAGATGTCTGCCTGGAATGACGATTCGTTATCACTAATTGTGTGTTTGGATGGTTTTCCTGCAGGCTTGGAGTGGGAGGCGACTTCTCAGCTTTGGAGAAGAACTTGCCATTTTCCCTGTGTCAGTCGCTCTCCTTTAACACCCCTCCCTGCCAGCACATGGCTGGGCTCTCGATCCCAGCAGACATTACTTTTCTGTCTGACATGCCTCTTCTCCCATGTCACTGTGGGTCAGACCTTGAGCTCTGTAGGCGAATGTGTAGTGACTACACAAAAAATAAACTTCCACATATTATATTTTATGACACAGTGTGATCGGCCACAGCCTCTCCATCCCACCATCTGCCTTCAACCAAGGCCACCTCGTCTATGACCCCTTTTACCTAACGGCATACACTTGTTTTCTCAAACAGCCGGCCTTGGTCTGGCTGAGCAATGTCGATCAGATCAATCTTCACCTCTAACTTTCGTCTCCCCTCCTCCTCCTCTTTTATGATGAGTCAACGTTTTTAATAGCTTTTTTTTCCTCTCTCTTTCTCTCTCCTCTGCCACAAATGGTTCAAACGCACTGCCGTTCGATATCTGTGTGCAGGACTGTGTGACAGTCTCGTTAACACAGCACCAGTTGTTGGTATGGCCGGCCGCAGCTGCGTGTGTCCAAAGCAGCCATAGCGTGGCGCTGGTACCTTTCCAGCTGCAAAACACTTTGGAAGCTGCTCTTTAGCACCAGGTTGTCTTTTGGACCTGGGCACAAAACAGTTCCCCGTGAGTTTAATAAATTATCACCTGCCTCACAAATTCAGTTATCTTTAATTGGATTCAACAATTCCATCATACTGGCACTTACGTATATGTACTACGGTTGTTTTGCTTGACAGAGCATGCTTATTGAGCCCTGTTTGCGCCACTCTTCACTGAAGTGTATTCGCTCCAGAATTTATCCTAACTCGTAAATAAACAGTGTAAACTGCTTACAATTGCGTGAGCAAAACTAAGACAAACTAAAGTAACAGATAATGTTTCTAGAGCCAGCATCATGAGGTTTGGTTGATTAGATATTTAAGGGGGTGTGAAGCCTGTGGGACCAGTCTCAGTCTCACACACACACCCCCACCAATTCTAGTTTAAAACCAAAAAGCTGAAACTTTTTTGCCTCTCTGAGGCTGGGGAGCAACACACCATAAACTATTTATTGTTGACTGCATTAGGTGATATTTTAACATCAGTGTGTGTTACTTTAGTAAATGACACTGACTGACTTTTAACAAGATGAATTAGATAAAATTATTGTAGGTGAGCTCTGTATATTCTAAATAAAGAAAAACACCCATGGGGCAGATAAATCAATGGTTGTGAAAACAATACAAAACAAGAGGCGGCGTGTTAACAATTGCTGGTATATAATAAAATAAAGGCACTTATGTAAGACGGGTAAACCATAACCGTGACTGGGCCCGATATTTTGGCAACACACTCCATCCTAGAGACCAAGTTCATTTTTCCTGTATGCAACATCCTGGGCATACAACACATCAATGACTAGATGCAATGAAAAGTTATGGATTTTCGTTCAACCTTAAAATTGAGTAACTGCTCTACTGCTGATATTTTAGCATTAATATTGACAGTAGTTCTACCGGTTATGAAATATCCAGTCTAAAAAAAAATGCACAACAGGGATGTATCCTTGAATAAATCACACATTTCTTTATCCTGAGAGATGTCCATGTGCTGTACCTGGCAGGAAACCAGGGTCATCTTTTACTGGAGAATCAGTGGGAGTTAAATCTGACCTTGTCTCAAGTTTGTGTGTAATGTAAGCCACACCTATAAAGTAAATAGTGGGATTGTTGTTACAGAGACTCCTTGATAATTAAAATTCAAAAAGCCAAGGCCTTATCGACATTTCAAGTCCAACCAGTTTTGAAGTTGGGGACATCTAAACCTCCTTTTGAACTAGACTTTGTTGTTTTAGCCAATACTCTTTTTGTTCCACCTCTTTGTCAATCAACCATTAAGTAACTTTTCTACCTTTGATATAAACAAAAGAATCATTGCAGGGGTCAGGACATTCATTTAATGACAGACACTCTGCTGAGCAGTCACAAGGAGAATGGAGCCCAGCCTCTTTCGGAGGGTATTTAAACATTAAGCATCTGATGAAACATTGGAGTAATCTGTGAATCTGGGCCAAAGGGACATCCATGACGTGCTAGTGGCCAGGTGGAAGCAGTCTCATCTATAACCAGTGATGATGACTGAAGCTGCCATCTCTGAGATATCTGAGAAAAACAATGAAGTCCCAACAAATAAATGAAGTAGAAATGAGGTAGAAATATTGGTCTAAGATTCTTTCATCTAAATACGTTTTGGATAACTGGCTCAGACAGTTGAAGAAACACAAATACTCTGTTTACAGCCTAATGAGACATAAATATACAGTATATATATGTCCAAGTCATTGCCAACACCCTGTCTGGACTCCCACTATCTATCACAGCAGAAAGACATCATCCCAACTACTACTGATGTTTGGGGCTCAGGTCAAACAAGACAAGGTGGGATTTTACAGGTCACATGTCATGTGTGGGCTTGATCATATGGTGATTACTCTGAAAGGTTAATTATGTTACCAGTGCTCCATCATTCTGTTTGATATTTATTTTAACGATCATTGACATTGTCCAGTAATTCTACGTTACTCTCTCATCACAGAGGTGCAGTGCAAAGTTTACAACAGTTTTTTTCTGGTAAAAAGTAAATAATACAACATGGTTTTAAATGAGACCTGGCCCTGCCTCTATGCGTTCAGGTGTAGCCTGGAGGACTGTATTCAAATGAAGCAGTGGAGATAGCTACAGCCTGCGATTATGTTAACTGCTGGGAGTTAAAGGAGTGAATGAGGAACTGAAATGCTTATTCTTTCTTTGTCTCATTCACTTCTTACAGCAGTTAACCTGTATTCTCTTCTCCTTGGGCGGACTGTAGTTTTGTGTTAGAGCAGTGTGCTGTTATGTGTCTATTTAGCGTCTTTGCATGTTTATATAGCTGCACAAATATCAGCATCATGTAAATAACTGAATCATTTTGTACTTTTTACTTCACTGCATGAATGAGAGCTATGATAAAATATGAAAATATGATGATGCTATATAAGCAAACTGAAATTACGAACGATTAAAATTAACAATTGACATCGATTACCATTTGATTTGATGATGTTACTTACAGTCCTGCTTCTACTTTAGTACTATTTGAATACGGACTTAACTTGTAATGGAGTATTTTATATCTTGGTAATTCCACTTTCTGCTTATTTCTCCACTGCTAGGCGTAGTAATGACTGGCTAATAACGTCTTTCAGTTAAAACCAGTTGAACTGATGTGATTGTGGACTGTACTAACATCGTTGTAAGCTGTGACAGCAGTGTAGCAGTCTGGTTTGCAGGGCAGAGCTGGAGGGGCGTGTCTGCTCTCTGGTTAGCTGTGGCAGCGCGACGTGTGCATCAGTCAGCTACAGGTGGCGCTCACATGTGACGGATGTAGTACTGTGGGATTTGCCTTTTGGCTCATGCCCTCTCTCCTCTGCTCTGTTCCTCTCTATGATGTCGCTTTAAATGACTGTCTGCTTTCTCTAAACACTCAGGAGAGAGATTAGTTTAACTCCGAGATAGCTTTTTTTTGTCCGTTTCTGTAGTGTTTATTCTACTTTGTTGCCTTGTGTGCTTATCATTTACTACAGTGAATAAAGATTTGACTTGTGCCTTTTATCTCGTGTCAGCTGCCGTTGGGGTGATTAAATTTGGGTTAGGAAGCCAGGAAGGAAAACTCACTCAAGTGATCATTCCTCTGCTCTTTTTTACTCTGCACACTTGTGTATGTAAAACAGCTTTATCATGATTATAATATCAGCATATTTGATATTTGACAAAAATTTCCTGCGTGTGATCCCAGTGAAGCTATAGCTAAAAGTCAGGAAGTTAGTAACTGATTAATTAAACCCTGTATTTCCAAACCACTTGCTGGTTAAAGTGAAGTTAAGAGCAGTGGAGGTGGAATTAGCCAACTGGCTGCTGCTGTGCTGCTGAGTGTGGCTGGTCTCTGTGTTTTGTGAGTCTAACCTTGAAATGGGCATTATCTCAAGACTGTGGGGATGAGGCGTAGATTAACAGACCAACATCATGGAGTTTCACACACACTGCAAGAGGCTGATTGAGCCATGGATACCAATGTTTGAATTGGAGAGAGCTCGTACAGCAAATTGAGGCCTTTTCTCTAACATGTTTTTTCTTCCAGGGTCTGTGAGTTGTGAGAGATCTACACTGTAGAGAGAGAAAGGAATTGAAAATTATGAAGGATAAATCTGGTATGAAACCATCAGGAGGACCTGGTCTGACCAGAGCTAGAACCAGACACAGAACTGGGACAGCTCCAGTGTATTGCCCAGGAAAGGCTGGAGGCCTCGGTCTGGATCGGTGCTCTCGGTCTGAGGCGTGGACAGCGAGGGAGGAGGGGCGGAGGAGGCCGGCGGGCGGAGGCAGCATGGCTCGCACCAAGAGCGCAGCATCCGGCGGCCTGGGGAGGCATGGCCAGATGCCTCGCTCAACAATGCCTTCCAAAGCGTTGCGAGAAATGCATCCATACGTCAAGACTGACGAAGCTGTCCAAGGTCCGAGACATGACCTGGCTGAAATTACATCTCAAAGCTCTGTCCGCATCATCTGGACATGGCGGCGAGGGCCTGCCACCTGGTGGGGTCAGTCAGAGACCAGCGCTTCGCCAAAGCTTCTGCTCCCAGATGCTTCCAGCAGCTTACCTGGGAGGGAGAATGATCTTTGATACCTCACCCAGATGCACAGCTTCAACCAGCACAGCTAACTGGCGGCTGCAAGATGTAGTTTGGGGCCGGGAGAGCAAACAGAGGGGCCGGATGCTCCGAGGTGGAAACCAAATCGAGCTAGTTCCTACAGTCTTTTCTCTGAGAGATCTCAGATGAATGTGGTGTTTTCATGAGAACCAGAGCTGTTCCCAAGATCAGCCTGTCCATGCTTGAACACAGCAAGACATGGGCTGTGTAGAAAGATGCCCTTCATTAAATATATGAACGATTTGAGGACCGGCTGTGAACCTAAACTCTGCAGACTGGACAGAAAACCAGATGGACTGCGGTTTGAAAAGTGAAAGAACTCATTTGTTATTGAAAAGAAGAAGCTAATGTTGTACATTCTGTCTTTTTATTTCTAATCTTCTGTGTGTTTGAGTAGAGGCAGGACTTGACTCTCTTTAGTGTTATCTTGTGATCTTCTTGTGTGTTTTCTGTTGAGAAACCTGCTGAGCCTAACTCTAGTCATAACTGTCACATCAGGAAGAAGAGGCAAGCAGCAGGCCTAAACAGTCAAGTGTTGAGCTAGAAGGTGTGTTTGTTCATTCGCTACCATCAATTTGAGAACATTATTTACTCGTCTTCTTACCAGTTGTACCCATTACAGTAAACGGAAGCAGAGATAATCATTCGAAAGTGTTTACTATTTGGAATTGTTTGTCTCCGTAATATTTCGGCAGGACTTTATGTAAAAAGATGAAAGGAGGGAAGAATATTTGAAAGTTATCATCAATAAACACATTTATTATTTATTGAAGAGGACTGTTATTTTGACCATGCGACATGAGGTGCTATCTAATGTTAGCACTGACGTGTTGCACACCACAACACTGTTTCATTAGTTATTCACAGATAATGCAGACAGACCTCTGCACACTTTCAACATGTAAAATGCTGCATCATATTTAGAGTTGCTTCTATGAATTTGGTGCAGCCAACATACACTAATGCCTGAAAAGCTGCAACTCATGTATGAGTTTAAGGAAAACTGCACAAAATTAGTGTGTGCTTTGTTAAATACCTTTTCTCCCTTTAGGCGGTACCATTATTTAACCACCACTACATGTGCTGGCATAATACCATTATCTTTATCTTTTTAGCAAATAAGTGTTTGCAGCATTTCTTTTGTTCCACTGCTCAGTCATTCTACTACAAAGTGAGCAACATGCAAATGGAAACATTCTCCTAGAAGGAAAGGTTGTTTTGTAAATTTCAACCACAAAAACTTTTACAAATGATCATCTTTTCCATATTTACAACAATAATCATTGCACATACTCCGCAGCGGTAACATAATAAATATCAAAGTCTTTATAAAACATCAGTTTAGCTGTTTGTACCTATTGTATATACAAATAAAATTAACCACTATGGAGTCTTGTTACAGCTAGTCTAGCAATGCTGTTCCCTATAATACTATCCAATTTGACTCCTTATTGTACCTTTAGAAATGAGGCTGCTCTTCAGAATCTCTATCATATTCAGCCAATTGTGGTTTCTTATTATTCAACTACAGGTTTCCTTTTGGATTTTCTGGCTGACAAGCAGGATTGTGTGCGCAATAATCCCAAGTCCTCTGAAACTTGTGGGCAGAATACTGAAGCTGCATGGTTTTAGTGGTCTGTGGTATTAAGTTATGCAACGGTTTATAAGTTAACCCGGACAACAGAAGCCTCGAATAACATTGTCTACTTGCTTTATGGTTATATTTTAGTCTTCAAATCATTTGCTCTGTTTTCTTCTTTGCTGTCTGCAGGCTAAGATGAAAATAATTTCTATTTTGTACACAATATCATACAGACTGTGGGTTAAACAACATCCCAATACTAATGTTTCTCTTCATGCATCCAATATCTTTTAAAAACATGGCCCTTCCACCTAATGACTTTCCTGTTTTCTGAGACCACAAACTATTAGAATATGCGTCCTGATGAATAAATAAGAAACAAATGCATTAAGATATTAATTCAGTGTCAGTGACAAAGAGACTGACAGCAATAGCAAAAAAATGTCACAGAAATGCCCAAACAGGGAGATGAATGGTTAGTGCAAGGAACAACATTCTGGTCAAAGGACAAAGGTTGTTTTTCAACTCTGCAGTGAAATTATCAGATTGTTCTAATGTCAAAAATGGCTTTCTGCTACTTTGCTCAGGAAGGCTTTGAACTATCATTACTTACTACTTAACAAAATTATTCTAAAGGTATAGTTTGGATATCTCGATGTATATGCCCATTTGTGTGTGTGTGTGTGTTTATGTGTATATCTAGCATCCACAACATTGCCGTTGACCTCCCGCTCCTGGCCAGGAGGGGCTCAAGAGGCAGGTCTGTTGGAGGAGGAGAGACAGATGGGGCCATGGGTCCCTCTCCCGTCTGTCCATCCACCAAGGCAGGACACAGAGGCAGAGAAATCTGTGTTTGTTTGCCGTGAAACTGGCCCACAATCTAGCTTCTAACACTTTAAACTCATTTCAACTCGCCCAGTCTTACCCTGATGACTAAACATAAATCTGTATAATTCATCATGAGATAAATGTGGCCCGCTCAACTCAGATAGATACAACTTTGAGGAATGTACGAACTGGTTGTTCTTGGTGCCACTATTCGTGTCCAAAACACCCAAATCATGGAGTTGGACCAGTCGATGGCACACTGTCCCACAGCTCCAGACTGTGGCTGCCTACCACGCATGCCTGCTGTGATCCACCTCCCAACAGCAAAACAACAGAGATCACGCCTGTTGAACATCATATCTGTAATCTGTCTGTTCCTTTTCTATACAGGTAAACTGAGTCCTCATCAGTTATCTGTTTAGTAATCTCTTCTAATCAAACTGATTTAAATCTGTCAACATGTGTTGACATATTTATTTGATCATATTTTTCTACATCCTCATCTATCAATTCATTCAAAGATTTTCCTTTTAATTGGTTTCTGAGTTTTCATTTTCCAGTGTGGTGCATTGTTGAGATATTCCCAGGAGGGCCTTGAGGCTGTGAGTTACACCCTGCCTGCTGTAGTTACCTGGGACCATCAGCACTGAACATGATCCAGAGTCTACCGAGAAATATAAAGTTTCTCAGAGCATTTTAAATGAGGTATATCAGGTATACATAACTTGTCTAATATAGTTTCCTTTTGTTTTCTTCTGGTGAATTCTCCTCTAACAGCTGTTGGCTAAGGAGGATATTCTATGAGTCTGAGGAGACACAACACACCGTAATCTGCATATTGAGATGTGGGCTCTCAGACTCTGATGAAGTGGAATACAGTGATATCTCATGTTCTGAATTATCACAGTTTATCCCTGTCTACAGGCTCTGAGGAGGTGATCCTCTATAAGGCAGAGCTGTCTTTTGCAATGGCTGACAGCAATGGAATGGACTTGAAGGCTGGTCAGTTCCTTTGTGGAGCCACGAGGATCCCTAAGAGACCAACAACAGGATGTTGTGACCATTCCACCTAATTTTTAATTGTCCATAATTAGCTATATCAATAGCAACAAGACTGTAATAAACTGTCCTCTGGGGTCCTGTATAAAACCTTTAGTAATGGACTGGGAAATGAGAAGAATCCACCACTCTGTCCTGATGGGCGGTGTGTTAATTTGCACTGCTGTACTCTTTGTAATGGCAGGAAGAATTGCATTGAATGTTTATGAGTCATAAGTAGTGTAGAAACCTGTTTATGAGGTGTCTCCATACATGTGGTGGCATGTGACTCACAGGTGTCAGTGTGTGTTGACTCCCAGTCGGCCAAGTCACGTCTCCTGGCTGCTGATCGCCCACAGAGGAACCACGTCCACGCTGCTCAAGCGGCTACGGCAGGATGGTCCGTCACTCAGTGGGATTGGTGGATTTCTTGCCAGGGTCCTGTAGTGTTCAGTTTACACTTCCTGTGCAGGAGAAACACAACAATGTTAGCAACACCATATCATTGCATTAATCAAATATTCATTACTTTATAAAGATCTACAGTAAAAACATCAGTTAATATTAGTGAGCATATTTAAGCAAGGCTGTGCCTAATGATTCATGATCATAGTCCTAACCTACAGAAAAACTTACAAACACAAATGTCAAGTACATACACTAACCACTGCTGAACAAATATGTTAGGAGAGACCTAATATGCCAGTGTTGCTTTTATAGTACCTGGCCACTTCGCCTCTGACGAACAAAAGTCCTTCATGGTTTTATAGCCATGATATGACCTGCCTGAAGATGGGAGGAGAAGAAAAATTGTGAAAAAACAGAAATAAGTGAAGGTCACGACTATGAAGGCAACATAATTTGTATGAGCACATGGGGTGGTCTGAGCAACAAATGAAACCTCACATGGAGAAGAAAATCGGCTGCATATTGCAAGCCCTCTCATCTGTCCCTCCTGAGGCGCTGTGATAGATGGCCCAGTCAGACACCCTGAAAATAGCACAGGTGGAAATGAAACAAGTGAACACATCTGCTTTTGACTACACTTCAAATTAGACATATTATTTGCTTCACTATTCAAACCTTAAAGGATGAGGTGAGTACCTAGGTACCACAGAACTGATTTCAAAATCACCACCGAGCATTTCCCTGTGTCTGTATCTGTGTGTTTTGTGTGTGTAGCTGTACTTACCCATGTCCACTGAGAGGTGAGGGAGGTTTGGTATTTGTTTTTGTGCACTCGTGTAGTCCTGATGCATCGCTCCACATGTAGCGGTCTGTAGGTAGACCTCTATAACACAAAGCAAACACACATAATATGGAGTCTCATATTTATTCCCCTTTTCGGTCAAGTACTCACTCTTGCTTCAGCTAAAGTTATAAAGTTTAGATAACATACATCATGACATAATTGTTTTAGATGTTTAAGGGAAAAAACATAAATGTAAATTTCTCTGCTTGTGTTAAGCACTCTTTCATCTTAGTTCTTAAATGTGACAGCAATCAATTTATTTTTAGAAAAATTCCCGTTAGGCAGACAAAATGTCTCTGTACAGAAAGTATACATATCGGTATATATCTTCAGTTTGAATCTGGGCCTGGTACCTGTTGGTGTAGCCTGGCAGCGGTTCCACCTCTGGTTCGTAGATGGTACTCTTGATGTCCAGTCTGTGTATGCAATAATACATCTGCTGCAGTCCTGGAAGAAGCCCCTCCAATAGCTGAGGCCCAGGCAGTGTGGTCATAATAATCCCCCTATCCCAGCTGTTACACTCCTACCCATGCGGGTGACGCCTCAGCCTCCTTGGGCTCATAGTAAAGACTTTTTATGCCTAAGTGGTTATATGAGAAGGGAAACTCTGTTATTGCACTTCTTCATCATCTATCAGAGTTTAACCTGATGTCCGACTTCTTTACATCTGGTGGGGTGTGGGAGTAGGCATAGCTCCAGGAGGCTCACAGCCCAAGATGTCTCTGGGTGATGGACCAGATGGCACCTGGAGGACCTGGTCCTGGTGTAACATGACACATTAAAATGGCTGGACAGGCAGGGGAGGTGGAGGCCAGACAGGAGGAGGGAGAACCTGTTAGAGGAGAGAGAGAAAGAAGGCAGGAAATGGTAGAAATGTGTCTGCAAATCACATGGAGATTTCAACAAAATGATATTACATGATTTCTTAATTAACTAAAATGGATCTTTTATTTTTTCATGGTATTTTGATCAACAAGATGGACGGATATGTATTTATAAAACTAGCATTAATTCAGTTAATTCATAACATTTTTAGGTGAAACAATTAGGTGCTAAACCTTTGTTTTTTAGGTGGAAATCTATGCAGTCCATTATGCAAGCATGCTGTGTAGTGGCCAAACATACCCAGTCGTGCATTTCCAGCTCAGTGGCTGCAGCCAGTCTGATTGGCCACCTCTGTTTGGTCCGCTCAGGTGTGTAGATGGCAAAAGTGTGTTTGGAGTCATTTATTACAGGAACCAGGATTGTGACCTCATTGATGAAGGCATGCAGGTACTGGAGAGGGTGACAGCAGGGAGGGAGGGAAGGAACGAAAAAAAAGCAGACAGAAAGTTTAAAAAAGGAAATAGAGGAAGAAAGAAGACAAAGAAAGCGGTAGTGAGTGTGAGAAAGGAACAGCAGTACCAATCCATCTGAATGAGTCATTCTTTATTCAGATGGTATCTGTTGTGTAATAGGTACACAGGCATTGTGACAATCTGATAATAACTCAATTATCAAATCAACTGTTTCTCTCAGAAAGGCATATGAGACTGTCATGTGCACTGCACTGACACAAATCTAACACATGACTCAGACAATACACAAACACACACTCACACAGTTAGGGACACTTACACTAACCTTAACCTCTGACCAAAATCCTGCTTTTTCCCCACAAAGCCTCTGTGTTCTATAGTCTGAAATTTATCCCCCAAAGTAGCCTATACACTCTTCCTCACCTTCTTCTCCTCATAGAAGTTGTAATAGATGAAAAGGATGCCGTCCTTGTTGCCCTCTGGTCCTGAGAACTGCTCCAAGGCAAAATGAACATCTATCCACTTGTGTGGCTTCCAGTCTCTCCACCACTGCATGGTCCCCTTCTTCACCCACACAGACTGAAGTGGAAGCAGGTGTTTGGGCAAATAAAAAGGTTAATTAATGAATGAATGAAACAAGGAGGAAAGAAGAGAAAACAACCACATAAACACAGTATGACATGAGACAGAAGTAAGCGGACGTTCCTGTAGTTGGGCAGGTGGTAACCTCTCTCAAACCATGTGTACCTGCTCTATGGCTTGTTCGTAATGTCTGAAATTATCCATCTCTCTCTTGGTCCTCTCACTGAGTTGTTCAAAGATTTGTCTCCGCCAGGCTGCCGTCTGGGCTGGGGTTACAGACAGACTCATGGACTGGACTGATTGGACCAGAGCTGTAGGAAGACAGGTAGAAAAAAAAATCAATAACTAACATCAATAAAGGAAACAACTCTCTTTAATCTCAAGAGGAGCCTAAATGTTTTGAGGCACTGACTCAATGAGATGCTAAAAAATCTCACTGAACTCACATGAAGTGTTCATAGTGCAGTTGAACCAGCTGAGTTGGGAGTGACTGTCCACAAAGCAGCCTCCTCCACTGACCCACGCCCACAGAGGGTGCTCATCTGCCCCATACGGATCCTCCATGGCAAGGGTGTATGTAGCCACCGATGACAGGCTGCAAGTATCTGCTGATTCCAGCACTGCTGCAGTCTGAGCCTGCTGACCCTGCGCCTCCTCCAGGTCCACGTTACTCCACTGGGGGTCGAGGGGACCTCCAGACTGAGTGGGGGAAAGAGCTACATCGGTGCAGGGAGCTTTGACCTCTCCCTCTCCGGGGACGGTCTCCTCCACCAGAACAGCAGGAGCGGCAGATCCGACATTTCTTATGGTCTTTGCGGGCTCTCGATCAGAGACGAGTTCGGAGATGAAGCTGTCGCTGGTGACTTTGGGGATGCGGGGTTTGGGGGTGTCAGTGGGCTGATCAGAGGTGTGATCAGTGGGGGCATCAACAAAGGACTCAGGGGAGGCAGAGGTGGCTGGTGGCTCCTGTAGATCCCTTTCAGTGTCTGATTCCACATAGCTCACTGGCTGACACGCACCTCACCACTGAAGTATAATATCGCACTGTAAATGGAGAGAAACTGATTAAATGGTGTTCCTCTGCCTAAGATGTCTTTTTGAGTGTTTGTGGTGGTGTGTGTGTGTGTGTGTGTTCACTAAGGCCTCTCCACCTCTGCAGGCTGTTTGCGCTGGCACTGGAGTGAGATCGATCTCCATCTCGGGGAACGCTGATAACCTTCCAGGTTTTCCCGCTCAGTTCACTGGAGGTCACACCCTGTCTGAAATACACCGCCCGGTCCTCGCAACTGATACCCCACACCTACACACAAACAGCGACAGGTTGTCATGAGTATGTCCATGTGTACTCCCTACTGTAGGATGTAACGTCACGTGGCCGAAAATCACCTGGTCGTTGAGTCCTACGTTGACCATGATCATTTCTCCAACCATGCTGATCCAGCCAGAGCCAGAGGGATTATGAGAGTTCACGCCACGTCTGAACCACACCTGGAGAAACAGGAGAGTGGGGAAAGTGCTCTTTAGCATAACACACACCTGCTCTAACAATAAACTGGCACAGCTGCTACCAGTTTAGATATAGTTTGCCATAGTTCCTACTTTTCTAGTGCAGGTTTAGCATAGGTGTTGTATTATACTGCATTATTTTTAACTAGGCCTTTCTAATAAACTGACAACTGAGTGTGTGTATACACAGTTATGTACATATATGAAAAATATAGGAAGGTAAAGTAAGTAAGATACTGGATAATAGTAAGAGAGAAAACCAGAACAACTTAAATTATTTTAGATAGCTGATGAAGATTTCATTTCATTTAATAATATTCATAACAGAATTTTCTTACTTTGTTGTCTTTGGTCACAGCCCAAACCACATTGACTCCCACGGCTACATGTATGGCTCCCACATCAGGACTGGGAGAGTCCACCACAGCCCAGGAGGTACCTGGCATGCAGAAAGGAATATTCTCCATTAGGAGGATAAACACAGATACACACACACCACACCTTCCTCCCATCAGCGAGCTTGTGTACCTTTGGGGCAATCTCGACCGATGCCCTCCCTGACAATGAGCTGCCCCTCCCACAGCGCTGCCCAGACCAGGTCCCCTGGGCCACAGCTGATCTGGACTACCTCCCCGGGGAGAGACACCTCCTCCCACAAAGAGCCCTCAGGATTTTGGTGATAGATTCCCTCTCTGAACCACACCTGGACGAAGAGAAAAGGAGGGGTTAGATAATCAAGAGTGATAACAGTTAAATGGGGGGTGGACGCTATTTGCATCAAGAAATGCAAATGCTGTTTATGTAACAAGACTGTGAGTGTGTGATCTTGCCATGGGCATTAACAAGGTCAAAAACACACACACACACACAAAATCTTAACACTTATTAGATTAGACAGATACAATACAT
>BRZM01005260.1:0-63953 GCA_033238685.1 Lates japonicus | reverse complement strand
AGATGGGTATAAGAGTGGGGGTATGGAAGAACACAGGCCTCACACAGGGGATAGGTGCTAAAATATACAGTGAGAAAAACTCAGTGAGAATGTGGCAGCTGAGCAATGGGGAGGAATGGGCTGAGTATGAAGTAGACAATAACAATCTACTTTTACTATCAGTATTGGTATACCATTTCATTGGAAAACAATATATGGTCTGAAATAAAGAAAGCTGTTTTTTTGAAATGTTTTCCATGGCAATTTTTTTTATTTTGCTCTGAAAGCACTGTGGAGGGCATTTTTATTTTTTATTTTTTGAACTTTGAACCTTTTGCATTTTATTCTACCAAGTGTAGACCCAAAGTAATCTATTGCGTAATCATAAGGAAAATGTGAGTATATAGTAAAGTATGAAAAACAACTGTTTCTGTCATTACTTACGGTGTTTAAAAAGTCACTCACATTGCCAACTATTTGGAAGATTTTCCTCCTTCATATTGTCTCGCCAATTTCTCGTGCATTACTCCTAAAGTGTAGAATATGCATATGCATGCACATACACATAGGCTACACTTACACATAAACACACAGCACAGGGAGCAAGGAAGCAGCCTCTCAATTATCAACCTCTCCTCACTGCTCTCAACACCTCATGTTTCTCTGTTAATGACTGGATTAAAGCTCTGATCAAGATGCACTTAACCCATAAACAGCAGTTCCTGTTCACGTACCATCGAAAAGCCAATTAAAGCAAGCCAGGACTTCATTTAAGCCTGACAAAGGCCAGACAATACCAGGGGTTTTGTGAGTGAGGTGGGGGGAGCAGGGACAATGTGTCAAGTTAGCCTCTGCCAACAGCAAAATTTTGGGTCAGAACATAAAAGTAGTATTATCTGATTCTGGGGTGATAATACTTTACTTCAGTTGAGAGGAGCAATGCTTTTGCTTTTTTTGGATGATGAGGGCTGATTTAAGTGGCTAGCACAATAATAATAATAAAAGCACAATATGGGTCTAAGAGTGAGAATACACTGTAAAAATGTTTTTGGTTATAATCATTGGAAAACATTACAGCATTGTGAATTGCATCAAAATATTTACTGTATATCAACTTCATTAACAATTTAGTGTTATTTGGTGTAAGTGTTTGTGCGTAGTGTCCGATTGTTTGTTGTTTGGTGAGCACTGACTGGTTTTTTGATTGAACAATGACTTTTTAATGACAGTGTGATAGTTTTTCTATTTCCTAAATCCTAAATTTGGATTCGAGAAGAAGAAAATTAACAGGGCAAACATGAATCAAGGAAAATACAAATCATCTAGAAATCATCCTGAGATAATTAGGTCTGTTTACCTGCTTAGTTTTGATGTTCTATCGTGGTAAAGAAGGGATTCTGTCACAGACACTGCTGCCTTCCAAGCGGTAACCAATTCAGAGGGGCATTTCTACTTACAAACTTCTAAACAAAGCCGATTAATTAACTCTCAGGCTTATACCTCTGAACCATAAAGAGCTTACAAATTACCTTGGGGGAAGTGATTACAACCATGGAAAACAATAAATCAATCAATGAATCTAATGAAGCCTGCGTGCCGCCGCTGGCATTTCGCTCTTATTTGTAGTCATCTGTGGAATAACAATGGGAAAGAAGGGGATTGTAGTTAAATTGTTAATCATAATGTGATACCACAGTCAGCAGATTCCCCATATGAGAAAAACATGCTCAGGGTCCTATCTGCTCGGAGAGGGGACGTAATGCAGAAAATATTCTTTCCACCCCACTGGACAGAGGGATATGCTTCAAAACAATATGAAGCACATAGTTGTTCTTTGACAGAACTGGTAAATTACAATGATTGATATACTTTGATTTTAATGACTGAAATAAATGTAATATGTTAAAATATCATGGGGTGGGGGATTGAGGGGGTTAGTTGACCTACTATATTCTGTACTGTCTTAAGATGCTTAGTTGAACCCTGTAGAGATTTCTCCAAATTACTGGGTTTATTACTAATGACTTCTTTCACAGTTAGGTCACAGGTCACTTGGGTAAAAAGCAGCTTTGAGGTATAGAATGACTTGCAGGAATTATACTTGCCACTTTGGGTTTTCTGGTAGAAAGTTGGTCTCCCTGACCACTGACCCATGTAGATGAAGCAGAGGGTGTATTAGAGTCTGGATTCTCCAACTTTTTGGGGCGGCTTTACACCTACACACGTTAAATACTTAACAAGTGTGTGTTCATATCACTTGTCGCTTCTTGTTAGACCTTGAATGCATCACTGTCTTTGAAGATCAACTTAAAATTATCAAGGCAATAGCTCATGGCTGTGACCTGTGATCAAATTGTGACTGCTTTGTTGGGGGGCTGCTGACACTGGCAGATTGGTGGGCAGGAATTTTTTAACAGTACAGATTGGGTGATAACGAGGAAGTGCTCTAAACGAGCTTTGATTGGCTTTAGCCTTAGACTTCTACAACTTCCCCTCAGATAAGTGATTTTGGGAGTCATGGCTCTTGGCTGAGGAAAGCTTCTGGGAATATGAATCGCTTGTGTGAAGTTGTGATCAGGGTGAGCTGACGAGGGCAGACTAAGACACTTGATCATCAGTGAAATGGTATATGTTGTCTCATAGCAAATGCAGACAGTAAGAAATGAAAAATAAGAGGTGTTTTACTTTTGGTTTGAACAAATTTTAAAGACTCTAACTGTGGTAGTACCACTCACATGCAGCTGCCTTTTGCCATTTTTGAATGTCAGCTTAAGAGTTTTTACAGTATCACTGTTATGTTGTTGAATTGTTGCTCCACTAGTGACTCCTACTCCTACCTCAGAAAGCCAATGTGGTTCCAGGTTTGAGGATCCAAAACTAAATGGAGCTGAAGACCACTTACAGATGCCTAGAACTTTATTATTAATTAACTAGAGGGTTTTTGAATGCATCATTTTATTTGTCTGAGCATTACGTTATCATAATGCCACTTTCTCAGACAGCTCTTCGTTTGCAAAAGACATCCTTAATCTTAATGGGACTAACTGGTTAATAAAGGTTAAATAGATAGGACTTCATCCGCCTCCTGTATTTGTAAAGAGATATTCAGAGAGATAGCCTTCCAGTATAAAGTCATGCAAACAGGATCTCATTAGCAAATGCAAATGAGAAAACACCAAATCTTCGCAGAGAGGCAGAAGTGTATCTCCATGGGATAGCTGGAACATGACAGCTCATCAACCGCCCCCGCGCTGAGCACCAAATGTGATGGTCCGCTCCTGCTGCTACTCTTAACAGGATGTAGGACCAAACCATAAATTTAAGCGTGGGGGGGAGATTGAGGAAGCGGTCACTAGAGGCCTTCACCTTCCTGCCATTTGAAGCCTTTGTAAAGACTCTCACTGGTGAATATTAGTCTCTGTGAAATAAGTATCCCCAGTATTTTGTGTAGCTGCATATAAACCTTATATCTAAAGCGCTGTACAATTTGTCTCTAGTCACACAATATATCTGCATTGTCAGTTATTTATCAAGGTGTAATGTACATTACTGTTTCCATTTTTGCTAGTACATCATTACAGTCATCATAAACACATCTTCTCTCTCACTATCTTTTTTTTGTATTAGTCACTTTTATACTCTACGAATGCCAAATGTAAGCATGAAAGTTTAGTTTTAATCTGGCAAGAAACAGTTGTGACAAATGAAGTCTGTTCTTTATGCTGTGGTAGCTAATTACAGTGATGAGTTGTAAATATTTTAATTACAAATGTTCACGTGTTGGCTTTTACAGAACTGAAACAGAAATTACATAATGGGGATAGCATTTCTGTTTTCAGTATGATCTGTGAAGGCAACCCCGATCAACTTTGAAGACAAAAAGCGGCCACACTCAATTAAAGTGATAATTGATTAGGTTTGTATGTCTGTAAGTTATGGGGAGGCATTTCCAGGAGTGAGAGGACAAGCCTTCAGAGCCAATCAGAACTCTGCTCTGAGGCGTGTCTGTCGTGACATCACAAGCTGTGGCAGGCAGAGTTCTGGCATGGCTTCAGACCAACCTTCTGCTACCAGCAGGGTGGCAGTGGCCTAGGAGCAGGGCAGCCCGTGTGGTCACCAGCTTTTCCTGCCTGGCATGAGCACTGCGGGTGAGGTGACCCGGCAGGATGGCAAGATGTCAAACAGCCCTTTAGATGTGTCAAGCAGGCACAGCGGGAGCTGCTCATCAGTGTGACAGAGTGAGGAGTGAAGCCAGTCAGACAGGCTGCCCAATGGCTAGAACAACCAAACAACATCATGTGATAAATAAAGTGATTTTAAAAATGGATGTTTTTAGTAATAGAAATTGCACATTTTTACCATTGAGAGATATAGTCAACAGCCGATCCATGCCCGGTAAGTATTTGAAGTACGCTTAAAAGTTTCTCATGTAAAATACTCTACTTTTGAGCAATCATTTGTGTGTGATATAGGTTTTCCACAAAGGTTCAATGACTTGTCAAAAATCAGATTCTCAGTGTGTGTGTGTGCACTGGAGATTTAAGTTTCTACATCATACTTGCAAGCTGCATACCCGGCTTGGCGACTGACTCACTTGTGTGATGTCATAGGAAATTACTCATATAGTACATGTGTTAGACTGAGATTTAAGGTGAACACAGAAAAAAAAAAATCTAGGCAGATGCGTGTGACAACCCCTCTCTAGTGTCAAACTCTACATCGTCATTCTGCTCTCAATTAAAGTCACACGTCAAATTGAAGCAACGATATAAAATGTATCCATTGAGTGGGGGCTCTAATGAGGTGTCTGTCTGAAGGAGATTGAATGCTGCAAATTTTTGCGTATATATGTGTGTTGTGTCCAGTGAGTGTTCACTGCTGGGACAAATACAAGCTTATATAGAAACTGCAATAAGAAACTTTTCTAGACTCACACATTCTCACCTCTGACATTGGTTTTACCATCAAAACACGTGACCATAGGTGTTTGCATGTCAGATGGTTTGCTAAGCAAAAAGAAAGAGAGAAAGCTAGAAGAGTTTAATGTGAATTTCAGTCAATACAAACTGATACTTGGGGTGTGGCTATTAATATTCACCATACAGTATGTAGTTTTTATATGTAAACAGTAATAATAGACTAAGAATAACAGCACAAACACATATGTCATACAATGATCAACAAAGAAACAGATAAGCAGTACTGTGAGCTCAGAAAATTTAGGACCAATGAAACCACTCTGCACACCAAGATTCTTACTCTATATTCATGACACAAAATAATCAAACAACTCAATTGGTTTATCAGTACGTCAGGAGAAATGCATTAACTTTAGACTGTTTGCTATTTCAAATAGTTTACCCAAATAGTTGATTTGTCTTGTTTGATGTGCAGTGTGTTTTATTTCAGAGGTGGTGACCAACTACTAATCCTCTTACTGTCTTTATCATGCAAACTTTTTCTCAAGTGAGCAACAGCTGCAGCTGAGCATGGAAATCTGGTCTTGAGGGCGTGGGTCTTCAAGCTGTTAAAAGGTGTGCCATTAACACAGTAATGCAGCACAATTTCAAGTCTGAAAACATTTTCCTTTTGAACTGAAGAAGTGGAAGGTATCAAGGAGGAAACAGTCTGATATGGGCTTGCCCCGAAACTAAGGTATCTGTGAATTCTTTGCCCTTTTGTGCCAACCCCCTACTGTATATTGGGGCAACAAAGGGGCAACGTCAATCAGCAGTGTTGTACAGTTAGTATGTGGGTTCCGGTGTTGACTTGTTGACTTTCTCATACAGATATTAAAGATGAAATGCCCTTTTGTTTCTCTAATTCAGTGTCACTGAAAACAAAGGCAGGAACACACACCGTTTCCTTTATAAGTGTTGCTTTTCCAGTCAGTTGACAAAATCCTATGACAATTCCTTCTCATGCTTTCTCTAGTAGGAGTGGGGGCTCCTCACTCTTTGGCCTTTAGTGCTGATACAAGGATCATATCAATTACAAATTGGTTCTAATATTTAACCACAGCTACAGACTGTGATGCAGCTGAGTTTCAGTCATGTGTTCCATCTGTGCAGCCATTGTAACCCTTTGGTAGAAAATTAAAGGATTGTATTTACTATTTGGATATATGATGTCTTTATTATTGACGGTAGAGACATTTACTTTCTGGTCATAATTCTGATCAGATACATTTTGTACAAGATGTTATTGTGGGTAAAATATCACGTGACTGGAGGTTGAAATGAGCAGCAATTTTCATTGGTGATTTTCATCTTTGGAGCTAATCATCATTGATGCAGAAGGATTTTGAAAAATCGATGACACGCTGCAATCTGAACTTTAATGTATGTTTCTCTTTGGTGAAATTGGTTTCACAATTTGCACAGACGAGGCACAGTGTTCTACAAAGTCTATACACACGCAGAATGAAATGATCCAGGTTGTCTAACAATATATAAGGCACATGAGGTCACCATAAACTCCTGTTGGACCCCTGGTTACTCTGGTGGCCCTGATGGGAATGTTATTTCTGGTGATGTCTTTTGGCAGGGGATGATGAGATGGAGGGTGGATTGGAAAGCAGCCTCTCTTATACCTTAGCTAAGATACCGGATCCCCTGCCCCTCCCTGGAGATCAGAGGAAAATCTGATAACCAGAGCTGCTATCTGTGCGTCATATTACAAGAGAGAGCGGTGAAAGCAGGAGTGCGCCTCTACACTGTGGTCAGTCCTCCACATGGCTCAGGTTTGATCTTATACTCTCTCCTCGACTCGGCAACATGTGTGTGTTGGTATGGGCTCAACTTCACGCAGGTTTCTCCGCCTTGGTGACGTTGCCTGAGCTAGTTTTATTTAGTTTGAATATATATATATATATATTTGGTATCTTGAACTTGACTTGCAAACGGAACCAGGAGGAAGAGTCGCTTGGTAGGGGTTTATGCGTTTTATCTTTTTTATATGGACATATTCATTCGAATAGCCTGCTTAAGTTTTTTAATTACACCCTCCGATGAAATATTATTTTCAGTGAGCTATAACAAATGAGAGGTAAACAATATTTTCTACAAAAAATACCTACAACAATTAATTTAAATCTTTGCACTTAATTACAGGAAATTAAACCATATTAAATGATTTTGTTGTCTACACACATATATTAGTATTTCTTTTCTTTTTTTCTCCTTGGGGTCGATTAGATTTGTTGTCATTTTCTTACATCGGACTGTCCTGATCCAGAAACATCACAGATTTCCTTCAAACGGAGAAAAATAATTGGCTATTTCCTTTTTCGTCGGGTATCCCGTTGGGACACAGAACCGCATCAGAACTGAATGAATAAATTCGGTAACTCTGAATAATAATATAGGATGCTGTATCATCTATTCCTGGGAGAAAGTAAGTGCATTTGTTCACGACGTTTTTTTTAAATATATATTTTTTATATAAAGCTTGACGACATTCTTGGTACGCTATTTTTGAAGACTTGGGATTTATATCATTAGCCTATGATATATATATATATATATATGTATATATAAACAACTAAAAAATAACACTACTTTACTGAAGGCACGTTTACACAAAATACAGATTTCAAGAAATCGTAGGCGAGCTTTCACTTTGGTTTTTACCATAAGCCTTTAAAAATCTGTGCTTTCCTTAAGAAGTTTGTCCTTATGATTTACAAGAAACTGGCTCTTACCTTGAGGCGACTCCTCAGATATTATCCCGGACAAAACAAGGGTCAACATTTCACCTGCATTTGTTTCTGAATCTTGGCAGATGGTGCTGCTGAAGCTGAGCTGCATTCAATTCTTCATGGTTACACGTCTAAACTATTGACCTGAATCGCGGATTTGGTGCCTTACATTGGATTTGATGAAATAATTTGCCCAGTAATCCTAACAATACCTAAAACTGAAAAATAAAAAATAAAATCATAAATAAAAATCAAATAAAACAAAAAAAGAAAGGAGAGGAGCCCGTATAGCAAGTCGACTTGTTTTAAAGTGACAGCACTGATTGTTCAAAGAAGACAATTACCGAAATTCATCTATTGAAGTTTGGTATCATACCTTCACAGCCACCCATAGTAGGCCCACAGAGATCTTTGATATGGCAGTACTTTCCACAACCATGTCAGTAATGTTTTTCGTTATTGCTTTGCCAGCAAGACGCACATTAGGCCTTTCAAGTGTTACGTAGCCTAATGACGTTGTAACCTAGACTGTCCCTTAACCTCACCTGTCTCAGAGTTCAGACTTCAGTGGATGCAGGCACAAGACGTTTTCAGCAGAAGACACCCGAAATAAAATAGTTTCAGTGATGACTGAGGAGGAAGAAAATCCTGGAAGACTGGTGTCAACAGCTTAATCCAACCTCTGGGATAAGACTGAGTAAAGACGAGAAAAGCAGCCATGCTGGCGGTGAAGAAGGAGAGGCAGCACCTTCTACCTCTTCTACGAAAGGGCAGCGGAGGAGGCGCAAGTCTCCAGCTGTGGATGGGGATGATCCGACTGCTCGCAGCAGGTACACGGAGCACGCGGGATAGGTGCTGATCGCTACTACATCCCTCCAACAGTTTCAAACAAGCCCAAATTGACCATCCCTGCTCTTTCATCCTTATACCCCCAGTGGGACGGTTTTACACCATCCAGCGCCGGTGGGTACCCTCATCTCTCCATGAGCTCCGTGTTTTGCCTCCCACAGGGTTTCCCCTCTGCAGCCAGCCACAGTCACTTCAGCTCAACACCAGCTCAGACCAGAGCCCCATGCATCGCACCCGCCTACACCGGCTCAGGTTCCGCTCTCAGCAACGCATGAGTCTGTCCACCACTCGGCCCGGGATCAGGGCCCAGATCTACCTCTACAGCCCGCTGTGGCTCAAGACCACCGGCACCGACTAAGGATGATCATCACCAAACAGGAGCGGAGTGAGACGAGAACAGTCTGCAACCAACCAGGGCTTTTTTGGTTGTCAAGAAACAAATAAATGGACGTCCGTTCACGTACATGACTTAAAAAATTTTTTGCTGTCAGTTTTATTATTGACGTATTAAGGCTATAAATGCTAAATAATATGAATATTTGACGTGCCTGTAGTTTTCAGTACTGTCTGTTCTGTCTGATCATTTGATGCTGTTTTTGTGTTTGCAGACGAATGTTCCCGTTTCTCAGTTTTAACATAGCTGGTCTCAACCTGACGGCGCACTACGACGTCTTTGTGGAGGTGGTGCTGGCGGATCAAACCACTGGAAGTTCCAAGGTGGCAAGTGGGTCACCTGTGGGAAGGCGGACAACAGCCAGGTCAACAGGTCGATATTTGGCATTTTCAACATTCATTTAGCTCACTCCTGAATTTTAATTTACCCTCAGTAAAATAATAATAGCTGAAATAGAGAATTATAGATTATTTAATTGTGAATTTTCTATTTTTAAATGTTTATATATTTTGAGATAATAACAGCAATTTCACGTAAACATATGTTGAAATATATGGTGTGCAATCTGAACTTTTTAATAGCCTTGGGGTGGGCCTCTCAGGTGTGATGTTGGAAAATGTATTTCTTTATTGTGGGAACAAGTTTACATCCATCCAGAGTCTCCAAACACTGGGGGCCCACTGGATGAGACAAAGAAATCTCCTTCAACCATTGAAGCTCACCAACAACAAAGGAACGATCCGTAGTACTTCACAGGTACACCACACTAAGAAATAAATTAATCTATTAACGCATTTTACCTCACCCAGATTTAAATAAACCGTTTTAAAATGTCAAAGTAATTTGCGTTGGACTGTGATCAAGTGGTTTAATTAGTTGTTCTGTATCACCAAAATATAGTAAATTTTACTTGTCGCTTACCTGATCCATGAACAAGATTAAATGCATCCTGAATAGTTTAGAATTTAAATCACCACGACAACTGAAGGTCATTTTTTCAGTTTTATTTTTCATGTTTGGGAATTAATTCGCAGACTTTTATAAGCAACACTCAAGTGGAGGATATGATGCATTGCTCTTAACAGAGATTGTGCAAACGAATAGCCCTATTGCAATCAAATAGAATTAAACTCACTATCCTAAATTCAAGACGCTATTTGTGTATGGTAGCTAAGTATAGTAAATTCAGGGCATGTGCCATTAGAGCCCATACCACCCGTGAAAAAATCTTTTGCACAAATCATGTGTAATTTTATAAGTAACGAAAGTCTTTTATTCATTCATTTTTTTTTTTACTGTGTATGCAGATGATTGTCCTACAGTCGCTGCTGAAATTACCAACCTAGGCTGCATCGTGGAGGTGACGGAGGACAGGGGTGGGAGGACGTTAACAGTGACGTTAAATTTCAGAGCTTCACTTTCCAGGGAGCCAGTTGTGCTGTCACTGCCTATCAGAACACTGATACTTAAACACTGGAAACACCTCTCAACGCTTCTTCTATGAAATCATTTTGATCTTTCTTTTAAATTTAACTCCACCAAAATCTGTGCAAAATTAGTTGTTACATATTGTATTGTATTGATCAATTTATAATTCTATTAATTGAAACTCATTCAGTGGAATATAGCTAATATTAATCAGTCTCTTTCCTTGTATAGCTTGACATGTACATGTGGTTTTACTGCGGGTGCTTCTTTATATTTGTTCTATGTGTATCTTCACATAACAATATACTGATTATTCCTCACTTTGCTTTCTTTAGATCACAGCTGAAAAGTGATCACAACCCTTTTTGCCAAAAGTTCAGAGATAATTATGATTCGTGAGTATTATACTTTATTGTCATGTATTGCCCATGAGTTATTTAGAATAGATAAAACATTTCTAGCGTAAATGCATCAGATTATATTTTGTTGCATTAACACCTTGCTGTTGTAATTTTCTTTTTAAATTCAACTTGGTTTAAATGTATTTCCTCATAGGGAAGACATTTTCACCATCTTTCCACCAGACTTTGACCTCTCTTGACCTCAAATACATGTATTTTTAGGATGTACACAGCTCGAGAGAATGACCGCGCTCTACCCATCTCCAACTGACTCTCCACGTGCACACTGGATTGTCCCTGGCCCGCTTTCGCCGTAGCCCCTCTTCAGGACCAATTTGTCAACAACCCTGCTAGAATCGCTTCTACAACAGTGGAGGCGGTGCCACAGACTATTTCCTTCCTCTCACCTCAGACTGAAGGCGAGGCCGCGGTGGTTTTGTCACCTCCATGCAAAGCAAGGGGGAAACAGCACTGCTTTCCAACAACAATGAATCTGACACCTTATGGGGTGAATACTCAGCTCCCTGCTTCTATTATGGTATCAATCCTGTCCATGCAAACATCCCGCTCTCAGCTACTGCAGACTCTCCCTTCACCACCATGTCTGCAGGATGGGGGGTCAGGGCAACATACAGAAGGTCACTCCAAGTCTGCCTTGGTCTCCCAGACCCAGTCCCTGCTGGTTTCTCAAGACTCAGACAAAGTTAAACCACAGATAGAGGAGGAGGTGAATGGCAGTGGGCCTGATCTCCTCATGGGCGGAGACACGGCCATCCAGCTCTTTCCCTTGACAGGCTGATTCTTATTCTCGACCTGCAAGCGAAGCGTTTGTCTCTCAATGGATCCAGCACAGAGGGCTCACCCACTGACATTAAGTGTGAGGACTTGGCCTCAGCTGCCACCAACAGTAGCTCCCTATAGCAAAGCCCTCATCAAAGGCATGGCAGCTTACTACTCATTTACAAACCCTTGAATGATGTGTCCCTAGAAAAAGTACGGCCTCACGTTGTCATTTCGGTTGTTCTTCATCTGCCACTATGAATATGAAATATTATTTTGCTTTTTTTGGTATGTATACCCTGAATTTGTCTTGGTGAAAAGAATCTTCTGAAATATCAAGGACACATTAAAATAATGACATTAAAGCCACGAGGCACCTATGGCACAATTTGCAGTATTTGCAGTTTTCAAAGTGCAAAAAGCATTTTGTTTAGTTGCCCCATTTAAAAACAAAACAACGGTGTTATGTATGTTTTACTTGCGTGACATACATGACTGTCTGGCTTTACATTGAATTATGTGTTTTAGATTATTTATTGAAGGCCTGTTGATATGAAATTTGTACGCTCTCAAATGAAATACTATATACTATGCATACCTTTGCCTGTCAAATATTTGATAATAAAAACCATATGTATTATGTGAGTGTGTGAGTCATCATTTCAGATTGAACATCTTTGCACCTGTTTAATACAACATACACACTATATGTATATTGACTGGTGTGTACATTTAATTAAACTTTTGTTTTTTATATAAATGCCAGTAAGGTTGTCTAATTTCTCTAAATAGTATGTTTGATGCTTATATAAATGTTGATTAGTTCATTGCACACCAGAACCAAAGTCTGCTCATCTGGTGTGAGGGGATAGAGGCCACTTGATTCACCTGACAAACCTTTTTTTTTTTGATTTATTGTCATTATTATTATTACTATTTTATCTTGATGAAAAATATATAAATGCAAAGTCTAAAACTGATGCAGGTCACAGGCCTGTTCAGACTTGCATGTTCAAGGGATACAAAACTACATTATTTACATTGGAAATGACCGTTTCTGTGGACTCTGTCGCACTCTGAGTGGTCATTTATTGTATACGGGCATTTCAGATCAATCTCAGCAGCAGCCTGTTGAGTTGAGATGAACACTGAGTGCTCTAGCATATTGTTAGTTAAATCCTCTTAGCAACCAACAGCAGAAAAGTGGATTTTTTTTTTAAGAATACCATTCCTACTCTGTCCATGGGAACCCTGACACACACTAGACGGATACGCTCATAGAGTAGTAACTCTTGCTGACATATAGCGCTACTAATGTATAATTATACTGATACTAGGTATTTAAGGATAAATATGGAAGCCAAGAATGCGACGGACCCCAAACCTAAATAAAATAATATAAATATAGCTATATCAAGCACTTGTGGTTGGCCATCACATGTCGGAGTCAAGAGAAATGTTACCCAATGTTGTCACACGTTGTCGCAAACGATATTACTCAATAACTTATGTCCTTGGAGTAAAGAAATGTGAGCTCAACGGCATATCGCATTTAGTGAGCCATAGTCCTCACGCCTGTTTTGGGGTTTACGCGTTGAAACAGCGGCCGAGCCAGCAGCAGGCAAGGGAGGTTGACAGGGAACAACATCACTGCTCTGAGCACATTATTTATAGGGAAGCATTTCACTCAAGCTTGAAAGCCCGTTTTTTTCGCGAGCGACTGACGGTTAATGCACAGTTGGTCTGCAACAGCAAGATATGTCCTGTGTAGTCAAATACTTGTTACTCGTTGTTTGCGAGGTTTTATCAACTATTATTAACTTCCTTCAAGTTGGCTACGGCTTTTGGCTAAGCTTGCTGGCTGACCCGCTAGCGTATGCACTGACGGTGTAACGCAGATGCTAGCGTCATGATGTTTTGTTTTTGAATAACATACAGCTGGAAAGCAAGGGTTGTGTATTGTGATTAACACAAGGCCTTTCGACAAACGGACTGGTGTGCGGCTAACGTTATCTAAGGTTAGTTGGCTGGTGAATGTTTTCACTAATCGGAAATGTGACAAAGCGTTATCGCGGGTGTTCATTAACACAACTGTACACTGCTATCGGTTTGAGCTAACTGGCAATGATAAATACACACAGCGGAAGGCCTGTATGAAGGTTTGGTGATGACAGGTGAGCCACGCTGACGGTTATTTTTCACTACTACTTTTAACGCCAGCTATTACTGTTGAATAGCTATGGTTAAAGATCTCGTTGAAGTCGGCATTATTGGTACGTTAGTGTCGTTAACTGTTGTCAGATAGGTTGGTGGTTATGCATTTGGAAGGCTTATCTTATGTGACAGGTTGTATGCTTTGTTCCAAGATCAGGTGTTTACAAGTGTTCAGCTAGGTGGGACATTGTCTGTCTGTCTTGCTTGCCTGACTGTGTGTGGTGGGCGTCTGTCCTCCTATGACACAAAAGCTTGACATAGTTTATTGATGAAGGCAAGTTAGCATGCTTTCTTTGTTTACATGTGGACTTTTTTTTTACTCGTTAGTGACATGTTACTTAAATGTATGGGTCCTATTGCAAGGATGGCTGAATATTTTGTCCTCTAATATTTTGACATTTGGGTTGACTGAAAAAAAAGAATAAATAATAAATCATACGTGTTATTATAAGTCTATTACAGAGGTGTATACAAAACGAGACAAAAGTCTTGTCACATTCTGGGCCATCCCTTTCCATAACCCCATTCTGCAATGGATTTTTACATAGAGGGTTTAAAGCTAAAACATGAGGGTTGTAAGTGTAGGTAATCTTTTAAATAGAGATGTATGCATAATGTGATTGTGAGCACCTCCTAACTTTACCCTAAACACTATATATCAATTACGTTTGTAGGAGTAGTATTGCTGCCATTCATGCAGTAGTCTTCACTGTCCAAATGTATGTATGTACTTTTTACTGTATGATTGAATTTTCTTCAACATTTTGCTCATCATATTAATCATGTTGTTTGAGTATGACACTGAAAATTCCCAAGTGCAGCAAGTAATACTCTTTACTGGAAAAAGTGTTAGTATTCTGAAATACCTGGAGTAACTCCTTTTCATTCTTGTCTAGGCCATGTGCATACACAATCGCTTACCAGTATTTTCGATTGCTGGGTATTTGCGTAAAAGATTGGCTGATAAGAATGAAATGGGTAAACCCCATCCACACTTGGCCCTGTTTACGCCGTGGGATATGATCCGCTGTCTAGCAAGTGACATGTTGAAATTTGCATACAATTTGGTTTGTCATATTTTGTGGAGGATTTGGGCGAACCTTTGTTAGAACAAGCCTACATTAAAGGCATTATTGTACACAATGACTTACAGGGTGATGATGTTCATTATCAATGGTGCATATCGTAATTAGTGCATACTGTCTTTATAGGAGATGAATATTTTCTGTGGATCTGTGTTGGCTTACCAAAATGCATAAAGAAAGCATCACACTGGCCAAACGAAGTCGCTGACCATATAGTGCTCTGGTGGGCAAAATGCTGACTAAGCTGCATGTTGTTCTTGAATAGGGGATCTCTTGCTTCACAGTGACTCCTGGCCTCAATGGGATGGGCAGCATTGGCACAGAGAGGCGGGCCACCTGGTGATGCCAGAGGAGTCTTGTCCTTCTCTCTGTGTGAGCCTTGTTGGCACTAGGTTTTGCTTTCAAAACAAAAAAAAATAAAAGAAACACAGAGAGTGGTTACAGTGCAGTGGTGATGCTGACACAGGGAGGCGAGGCAGAGCAGCCTGAGCAACCTTTGAGATGCATCTCTCATCCTTGGCCAGTTCACCAGGGGTGGAAGTAATTAATACTCTAGGTGAGCCAGTAAAAATACTGGCTTGCTATGTTGAGTTTTTAACAGTTGTGCTCAGTGACCATTTTGCTGCTAGCAAGGCCTTGTTGGACTCTGGACAAAGCCATAAGGACTTTAGCCAGTTTTTTCTTTTCTGCTTAAGGACCTCAATATGCTTGTCAATTGGACTTGACGGGTTGAAGACAACAAGGGGGCTGCTGTGTCAGTGGAAACTTGAGGCCACGGTGGGTGAGGGATGGGGGAACACAGCGACCAGAAGTTCCGTGAAGCTCATCAGCGAGGGATGAGGTGCTGGCTTGCAGCTACCAGGCAACCACAGTTCAAGGAGGCTGGATCCCAACTCGGCCATGGAGGTCCTACCAGCACAACACTCCTGCACTATGCCCGGCCGCCATGACACGCCTACTCAGGTCAGGATGTGGCCGAACAAAATCAAACAAACAAACAAACAGATATAATGCACACACATTCAGGCCACATATTTTTGGACTTTTAATGATGAGGAAAAGTGTGAGCAAATTTGTTGTGCTGTTGTTGCTATACTGGGTCTTTTGATCTGACGAATTATTAGTTGTATTGCTTATATTGGTACCGGTTCAGATATCAGGTGTCCTTTGAGCAGTTCTCTTACTTTTGTAGTACTGTGTGTTGATGATCAACTGGTCCTTCTGGGTGCCTTACTGCTGTGTTGTAGAAAAATTTTCATGTTTCATCTCTATATATCTCCATCATCTATACATAGCCATCTGTTAGCAGCTATGAGAGATGCAACATGCTGGGATGGGTGGGATGGGACTCAGGCCTTCCCATCCAACATTAACAACCTTGCATGTGTTGTCTTTGACATACTTCTCGATTCCTCCTTTCTTCACTAATGTGACACTTGCTTTCACTTGCATTTGTGACTTTAAAATTGTTACAGGATTATAAAATGGCAGTAGGTATTCAAAGGCAGAGTGGAGCAAAATATAAGTCTAGACAGACAGATGGATGGATAGATGTGATTCTAATCAATCCTAGTTTCTACACCAAAACACAAAATTCTGAGACTGACAAACTAATTTGAATGTAGTTCACTAAGTCATTGTGCATTTTCACAGGGTCTCTAGTGTAAGTCTGTAGATTTAATTTAGGATTTATATTATAGAGTATACAACTTGAAATGCTAAGATCTGATTACATACAACAGTTGTATGTAACATATTAAGTGATCTTGCCCTCCATGCTAAATTATTTCCGCGACTAATAAGCAAAAGTTTGAAATCAGTTGTTATACTGTCCTTGTCTTATTCTTTAGGTATTTTCTCCCTGAGCAGGATGGAAATCCTAACAAAGCGTAATATGCAATGAGACATCTCTACATCTTCTCTGCATGGGGCCTCAGATCTTTGCTTTCAGAGGGGCACTACAACCTCGGATCTCACGACCATATGAAGGCAGGCAGGCGGGGCTGAATGTCTAAATCATCCTGTCGTGGACTGGGCAAAAGCGACCATGGAGAGTGAGTGCTGATATCAATGCCACTGACAATAAAAGCACCTGCCCACTGCACTACCTGCTCAGGCATGAAGACTTGTGTTGGTGAGATTATAAAATCTTGTGGATACTTTTCAATCAGGAGCTAATGTAAAATACCACAAGAATGACATTTTAAAGTATAGATCAGGCTATTGATGGAAACTGAAGAGCCTCTGCAAGACAGGAGCATTTTGGAGTGGAACAAAAGATTAAGGTAACCTGATTTTAACACGTTATTCAATATCTGCCCGTTTTTTACTGTAGTATCACCGGGCCTTAATCTGGTGTGTGTGTATGTTGGAATCAGTTGTGATCCAGGGTAAGGACAATAATTTGTATGTGCACATCTATTCTGTTAAGTTTGATCAAAGCCCTCCCTGGTGAGGTTTTGGGAAGATTTGTGCAACACAGAGCACCGTTATTAATCCTGCCGCCAGGATGCATCACATATACTCCGTCCACACAGATAAAATAAGTTATCCTGTCTTTCTCCAGTATCTACTTTGCTAAGACGCTGAGTTTAGTTTTGAAAAGAGTTTTGTATACCCCAGCTATTAAATCCTGTGAAAAAGAATTTAGTTTACAGTATGAACAACCACAACTATCAATTAGGATTTAAATATAACAACTTTCCTTCAACTACTATCCACACCAAGTCAATGGTCCACTGTGTTTTGTAATTGAAGGTGTCTCAATGCACATATAGCCAGTGAATTAGAACATGTCCTTGATAAGTTAGTACATGTTCCTGTATATAATTAGTAATTACACAATTAAAGACAGATTTACCCTTTTTGTTTTCGCAGTCGGTTCTGGTGCGAAAGCGGACTTCTTCTCAGGCCATGGTCTGGAACAAATCTTCGGTGCCTGGGCAGAGGTATAGAGCAGAGTATGCAGCCCCTCGACGAAGGTAAGGAAATAACATACCAGAGGCAGTGGGTGTACAGCTTTCAATTTGTCTCCCTCGCTGGTGTCACTTACAACATACCAAACTGCTGTAGAGTCCCCACCATACTGTTGAAAAACTAACAAAACTTGAACAGTTTTGTCATTGTTATTGCTGTTTCAGATCAGATCTTTTGAGTAAGCACCTCTCACCTTCCCAAACCCACGTAGGGGTGTAATACACACACTTCCTCCTCCAGTGAGCTAATATTGGAACTGATACAGACCTACAATTAAAAACTCTTTAACTTTTAACTAATAAACCCTGAGCTTTAGGGTACTTAGTAATGAACCTTGAGACACACTTTTTTAAGAACTAGGCGTTTCGGTTGTAGTTTCCTCTGGAGCCAGGAACAATTTGACCATAGTCAGTGCTTAAGAGTATTTAGATTTTGCTGGAATTCTGCTGGCCAGCGCACCGCCACATTGCAGATGCTTTGGTCACACACACACACACACACTTGATTAGTCCGCACAAAATAGCCTGCCATAAGGCATGTGACTCCCTATCATCATAAGTCTGTTAGCTCATTGGGTCTGACTAGTCCATGCCTCAATCATCGTCTCTATTTGATTTGCTTTTAATTCTTCAACTCTCTTCTCCTTTACCCCATCTTTCTTACTACTCCACCTCATTCCTTCCCGTTCTCTCTTCCCACGATCTCACCATCTGTCTCCCTCTGCTCTTTCATTACATTTCTCTGCTAAACCTGGCCTGTTCCTCCCTGTTTTTTTTTGCTTTATAACTTGTTCCCTCCTCTACTTATTCTCCCTTTCATCCCTCCTTCCTCCCTTTCTCAACCTTTTTTCTAGCTTTACGAAGGCCTGCGGCCTCCGGGATCTACAGGCTGAAGGACATGCTGATAGTGGAGACAGCTGATATACTGCAGGCCTCTTCACTGCAGAGGCACTGCTACGTGCCCATGGTACTATTAACACACACAGACACACGCAGTCACTCACATGGTGATATCTGCTTTGCTTACGCTTATATTACTGGCACAGGGGTGTCCTTGTGACCTAGCAGTTAAAACTAATATCATGTAACTGCAACATCCCCAGTTTGATTCAAATAGAGATTTTGGCTGCAGGTCATATTACTTTCTCTGTGTCCATGTTACCTGTGTGTACTGTCACTATCTGAAGGCAAACACCCCAAAAAAAAAAAATTATTGTTAAAACCAAAGGCTACAGGCAAATACGTTGAAGAATCTTGAAATGTTTTTACTTTTACTTGTTTTAACATTTTGCTTGTGAAAGTATTTATTGTTAAATTTATTGTGGAGAGTAGAAGCTTCATGCTACACTCAGTGATTTCCTTACGGTAAAGAAATGTGAACAGCCTTTATTATCTAAAAGATTTCCTTGTATTGCGCTCAGTGGAAGTGTCATTGTCACATGCTCCAAATGCTTTTAAGTGGGCTTATGCTCTCCATAAACATGTGAGCTCTGGTACAGCCATAACAAGCTGTGCATTTTTATTCTGGTAATTTGCCTGTATTGATATAGCTACTAGGTTTGTTCATCAAGCGGTAAAGTGTTGTATTCTCCACATTTACACCATGTTTCTTTCCAGACTTTCTTCCATTACATTCTTACCAAAAACAGTGTGCAGTGGAAAGTTGCTCACTTGAGCTACATCATACATCTTTACCCAAAAAGTATACATTACTTTTTTAGCATTACTTCTTACTGCATTATATTCTAAATATATGCTGGGCAGCACCACAAATACATGAAGTAATGGCATGTGCTGACATAGGGTTGTTAGTCATGAAAAATGTTAGCAAAAGCAATGATATGTCTGAAACTAATCTCGTACTTTTTAAATCGCTCACAAGATTGTGTGTATGTGTGTTTGCAGTGTAGATTTAATGCCAGAAGGGATATTAAGTATGAATTATAGTCTAGAGAGTGACACAGGGTGTAAATTTTGGTGCCTTATCAAATTTATTGGTGTAAATGGTAACGTAGTTAAAAGCCAAGTTAGAGCGCCTTGTGAGGGTTCGAATTGAGACATCCACATCCACACAGACACAAACGGCTCATCCACCATCCTCCATCCTCAATTTCAAGTCATCTGTTTTGATCTTACCACCTGCCCTTGTAATAGGCCAAATCACTGAATGCATTTAACCCAGTAGAATGAGAGTTTATTTAGCCACATTCTTCATGTCCACAAACATCACTCTCTTGCCCTGAATTATTCACTGATATTCTTGTAACTTAGGCTTGGCCAAGTACTAAGCAAGTGCCACTGTTTGATTTGCAGCCAGGCATACTAGTTCTACATTAGCTTCATGTAACATTATGTGTATGAAGAACTTCAAATGTTCAGTAAATTTTGTCTTGTGATTTTAAGCCTTTGAGAAAACCTTCACCCGCCAATTTAACAAGCTTAGATTGTGTAAGTAAACTTCAAAAAAATGTGTCTGATTTGGGGTTGATTTTCAACCTTTAAATATCTATTCTCTAATTCAGTGGGCTGAGTGCTGGCTGTAGAACCGTGTGTGCTGCTTAATAGACATACTTTTGAGGGCTTAGGGAAAGTGACCCCAGAATGGTGCTATATTTATTAAGCCTCTATCATGGGAATGCTCCCTGTCTGTTTCAATAGGAGATGGAACATTTTAGGATTTTTGTTAATCTCTTGGAGAAGGGTTTTGGATTTATGTATCATTAATTTCTTGTAAAAACCTCAACAAATTTCTAACCCTAACTTTTATATTTCCATATTAGACGTTTCAGTTTTTCTTATCACAGTGGTGGCGCTTTCCTGCCAGGCTGCAAGCCTGTCGTCCTCAGTGCTTATGACAATTTGTATTTTCCCTGCTAATTTTGATATTTAAGACCAAATGTGAAGACTTTTAATTTCAGACTCCTTTTAATGACCAAAAGCTTGTAGAATGAGGGTCATACTCATTGATGAGTTTTAATTGAATGGAGATGGAAATTGTTGCAATATTCATTATCTAAAGGGCCATTTTAGAATCTAGGCATTTGATTGGTGGTGGAAACGTGTCTTGAGGCTGATATTGGCCTAATTGCAGTTGACCAGGTCATATTCCTTATTTTAGGAAGGGACTTTTAAGTGGGGAATATTTGACTCCTGGCACCAGTCCACAAGTCATTCAGTATTTATACTGAAAAGCTCTAAAACCTGTTTGTGTGCTGTGTGATTGAACAATGACTAAAACAGAAAACCAGATGGCAGCAGGTCTATGTAGTTGACTGTTTGAAAGGCTTAGAGTGGTAGTGTTGCTGCTGGAGTGGGATTTGTGTGGGGTTTGGTGGGTTCAACATTGAGTTTATCAAATACTTACAGTTCTGTCTTAAATATAAGAGGATGGACTGAAATAAACTGTTTTCATGTGAAAACATTTTTTGTGTAGATAAAATCAGAGTTTAGCTGAACAGTGAGTCTTGTTGAAGGAATTTTTGCCATATGTTTTTCTTTGATGTTTATCATGTTTGTTTAAGGCCACCTGCATTACAGTGAATATTATCAGAAAATACACAGTGTTTTGTGTCAACCCTGTAATTCTAAATCAGAGCTTCTTTATTTTTTAAAACCTTTCTGACTGGTCCTGGTCTGTTTGTATGTTGCATGGGTGGAGTTTGTTGAAATTATATATATTTAAAAGCTTTGTTGTAAAGATCGCTCAATTATTAACTGTCAACTTTTTAAGTGATGAGCACCTGCCTATACTACATTGAACAGTTCTCTGTCAGTAATAATCTCACATTATTTTTCTTTTTGACTGTTATCCACACCTTTCTTCATACTTTAATGCCATGTGCTTGTAACAAAACTAATAGGTTACTCATTTACTTTGATAGTATTTCTCTGTTTTTAATGTGTTGACATGTCTCTTATGTTTTTCGTTGTTTTGCATCAGATTGGGTTAGAGAGAAGCTCTTAGAGCCTGGATGAGCAATGCAGAGGAATACTGCCAACGCTCAGGGTACAGATGCCATACTCCCAGTGACACATGCTTGAGACACCTTGCCCTCACCCAGGCATACGCACCACCGCTCCTGTCACCTCCCAGACCAAAATCAGCCTCATGCCTGCCCGTTAGGGGAGTCTTCTCTGGTGAGATGTCTTCCTGTCACCACGCCATGTGGAGTGGTGAACAAGGGCAGAGAGAAACTGAAATGGATACTATTTCACTAGTAGGTGCTGTTTTGCCTCATGGAAATGAAAAAGGGTACATATAGCAGTTCTTCTGTAGGGGCATGAAAAACATATGTGTCAGTGGTAACATTGCACTGGATTCAAGTTTGTTAAGAACAGTTATTTACAAAATTGCAACTTAAACGTACTTTCGAAATTTTAGGTTAAAAAGTTTAACAAAACTTTAAATGGCAATATGATGAGTAGTAGGTGAGTACATAATTTTAGAATCTGTCATGTAACTGCACTTATCAGTGAATAGCCATCAAATGAAATTAATCCACAGAACGGTATCCTGAGGGAGCAGCATGTTCTCCTGGCCAAGAACCTGCTACAGCAACAGGAACTGCACTAAAGTAACTGGCAGTGTACCCATAAAAACTGTACAGCAATGTTTATTTAAATTGAGTCCCTCTGATTACAGATTTCCTGAAGTGTTTCTGCCTTTAAATTTTCACTGCACCTGTCTTTCATGTGTGCATTATTTCCCAGCATTATATGTTGCTAGCAATCATTGAGTATTCATGCAGTGGTCTCCCCAACAAACAAAACGCACTTGGGACTTCCTCTACTCGAGGGAGAACCAGTGGTTTTTTTAATTGTGTGACTCTGAACATAAGAGAGTATTAAAATACTTTGTAAAAAATGTTGCTACTGTATAGAGTCAACTCTCCAAAGGCCAATAGGAGACCATAAAATAGTTAGAAAGGACATTCTGTTCAAATCAAATGAATCTAGATTTACAGTGCACAGGGGAGATACTGGCTGAGAATGTTTGTGCAAGGCTGTGAAAGCATCACTGTGGCCGTCTGTTAATTGTTTCCTCTACAACAAACATAAACGGGTATCAAATATAGTCAGCAAAATAAAATTTTAGCACCTTGTAATTTTTAACAAAGATAAAATAAATATTTTGTTTGCCTTTAACAACTTCTGACTCCAATGAGTCTTAGAAATGTAAATGTGCTACAAAACCTCATAGAAGGTGTAGTTTCCACAGCTGTTTTGTTAATCTGCTTGCCAGCAAGGTCATCATGGAGTTCTATTGTCCCCAGCTGCAAGAGGTCAGCACACCCTGGCAAATGGCCGTGCGTTGTCTTGTGCTTTGTCTAGGATTTCTGATCATTATCAAACGTAGCGACGACTTTTTCCTCAGCAGTCCTCTTTGGCGAGCAGTTGTCAAGATGGAAATTACACTAGATAATTTGATATGTTTTGCACTGGTGAATATTCCAGTGGGCACCTGGCTTTAAGCTTTATGCTGCTAACAAACTGTCTTGTTTGACCACTCACTATTGAAGACTGCCAAGAAGGTGTCAAGTGTGTTGGTTGATCAGTTCCCAGAGGAGGTCCCGCGGCATAGAGGGGCAAGAGTGGGCTGCCTGGTCATCTAATTACTGCTTGGCCTTAAGATATGTGTTAATTACTGATTATTTAGTTTAGTTTTTTTAATTCCCAGTTGTTTCAAGAAACATAATCTGACAAGTTTAGATTTTAGTGTACAAAATATTAGAAGATAGATATTCTAAGATTTTAACAAGTGAACAATGTGTTGTGACTCTTAAACATACAGTGCAGTGTTTGCCAATGAATACTGTGGATTGTGTTGTAATTACATATAGTGAGCATTTTTTATTAAGAGCCCTGAACACCTGTTTATTCATGCAATTAACCAGCCACCTATCATATTGGCACTGATGCAGTGTATAAAATCATGCAGATACAGGTCAGGAGCTTCAGTTAATCATTGCATCAAACATCAGGGGTGGGAAATCTCGGTGACTTTAAGTCTCTAGGTCTTTAGTCACCTAGAGTTTACTCAGAATGATTGTGAAAAACAAAAACACATACAGTGGTGGCAGTTCTGTGAGCAGGCATATGCAGAGAGGTCAGAGGGGAGAGTGGATTGGGCAGTTTGGAGCTGACGGAGAGAATTTCCAGTAACTCAGACAACCACTCTTTACTATTGTGGTGGGAAAGGCATCTCAGAATGCACAGCATATCGAACCTTGAGGTGGATGGGCAACAACAGCAGAAGACACATCATCCTATCACCAAGAACAGAACACTGAGGGCTGCAGTGGCAGTTAAAGACTGGAAAAATGTAGGCTACTTCAGCATGATAATTCACCATGTCACAAAGCAAGATTATCTTAAACTGATTTCCTGATGACAATGAGTTCAATGTACTCCAGTGCCTCCCCAGACTCAGATCTGAATCAAATATAGCACCTTTGGGATGTGGTAGAACAGGTGATTGGCAGCATGAATGTGCAGCAGACAAATCTGCAGAAATAATGTGATAAAAATCATGTCAATGTGGACAAGAATCTCAAAGGCATTCCAACATCTTGTGGAATCCATGACATGAAGAATTGGGGCTGTTTGAGAGTGAAGGGAGGCTCTACACAGTAACAATATTTTGTTTCTAAGTGCTCAACAATTATATATTGGAACTTCACTGTAAGCAAAGAGTACCATTTCCTCAATATTATATGTATTTTAGAATTTACATATACAGCACTGATGATGATGACAAGATTCTTGTATTAAATCCATATCACGTAAATGTGGACAAAATGTATGAATTAACAAAACATGTTATCATTATTAAGAATCTTTTAAACTTTTGAAAGGCACTGCCATCAGTGGGAAAATAAAAGACATGTCAGAAATTGTCAGGGGACATAATCTTTTGGATGATGATTTATCCTTTGATGGATGTTTCAATCCAGAGTATTTCAGTATATGACCTAGACTTTTGATAGATGATAGCTAAAGCTGACGAAACTTGATTTAACAATTACTTTATGAAAATTATAGGTTGCATTTGTCTGACGTATCTTTTGTCGTGACACTGGGAAGGCGTGCCTTGAACTGCATTAATGTAATCGACGGGTCTACTCAGGGGGCCTGTTTAAAGGTTACCTTGATTATATCACATTCTGCTCTTTCTGAAATCAATACTTACATTGTTGAAAATACACCTCCTTTATATATAACTTTTAATAGGGTAAGTCTTTTTCCACTGTAACAAGGCCTGTGTGTAGCAATTGCATGCTTTTTGTTGTATCTGTGGCTGTGGGAAAATACAAACTGTGACACAACAGTAATCAGCCACATGCTAAGGAGAGATCATCATCTTGGCCTGGGCTGGCCTTTGGCACAGTGTTTTCATACATCAGGAACTACTGCTGTGTGCCACACACACAAACATATAATCTTATTATGGAATGCAAATTTTAACCAAATCTAGTCATTCAATTAAATATTAAATTAGGCTACTCATCACTACATTGGATTACACTCTAGCCTGTTCTCAAGATTGTTGAATTTCAGAACTTCTCAGAACTTTCTCAAAAGCTGTAATGGGTTTTTAAGTGTGATGTAAAAATAGCCATGGAAGACCTTTTGAAATTGCACCATAGAGTTTTAAGGAGTACTTAGAAAATTATCTTTATGGCAGGCTCTCCTTTATCTAGACAAACTTGGAAAACAATTTGTATCATGGCTTTAACATTGTCTTTTTTTTTTTGTCTTACAGTGTGGTATCTCTGCATGTCTTCCATCTCTGTGTTTGAGAACCTATTGTGTCCTGTGGCCACGAGTTCTGCAGAGCATGCTGGGAAAAGGTATGTTGCATTTTGGTTTGGACTGCGGATTCTAAATAGTGTTCCTTTGTGCTTTCTGTTTAGTTAATGGCTATCTGCAATGCATCTATGTGTCCTCAGGTTTCTTAATCCTAAAAGATTAAAGGGTGAGCCCATAACATCTTCTGCCCGACCTTTGTGCTCACCAACTTGTGCCTGTGGAAGTCTGGGAAATTAATGGTGTCTAGAGATGGACAGGCGCTGCAATTTGACATCAAGGTAAAAGAGATACAGATTTGCACACAATAAACTCATTTATTATAGCCTTCTACACTGAATATAAAAATTATATTGTCACCTTGAGGACAGGACCCTGAGTTCAATTTCAAAGATTATAATGGAATATACAGAAGATGCCAATGACTAGTTTTGCATAGCCAGACCTATGTCACAGCACTGTGTGTGCGCTGGAGAATGATCTGACTGCTACCATTATCACTGTGTGACAGGAGAAAAAAAAAACCTCTTTTTTTTCTATTTCTTCAAACCAATCACAGTTGTTTTGGGCAGCCTAAGCCCATCAGTGCATTTTCCCCAGGGGAATGTGGGAGGTGATTCTGCCTTAAAATGGCTCATTCTCACAGAGAAAACACCACAAAAAATGGCAAAAGATGTATATTGACTGTGTGATTACATGATCTAATGTTTGTGAAAGCTTACCATTTTCAAATTGTAGGTTGCTAGCTCGGAGGTTGTTTGTTGTGATGGGGATTGTGAAAATGGCAGGCTTATACCTGTGAATCTACATTCAGTGAGACAGATGACCAGTTGACTGACATGGAAGGGCACAAAGGCACACTGATGAAAGTAGATATGGGTAGAGTAGATTCATGAAAGGTAAATCATGAAGTTCAGCTGAACTGAATAAATTAGAAATTAGTCTTTACTCAGAGCAGGTTGTTGTTATCAAATTGCGGGGCGAGTTACAGACCAGTGGTGCAAGTCACCAAAACACATTGCAGCTCACCTCCAGTACCACATGTTTTGGCTATTTTATGGGTTGCCAGATCGCTTCTTGATCAACCATGAATTATATTTACTTAAGTTTGGTTTGAACATAAGTATCTTTTTTTTTCTACTTCAGCTGCTCTCTAAAGTCTAACAGTTACAAAATCTCAAAGAAATGACCATCCCACTTTGTTTGAGTTATGCAAAGAAACAACATATTCTCATTTAAGCTGCGAGCCCAGTCATCATATTCAGGTGATTATTTTCCTTGTTGGGTCAAGATTGAATTGTTCACAAAATAGGGTAGCACTTAGGACCTGTTGTAGTTGGAGGGACTGATGGTCTGGACTCAGAAAGGAAAACATGCACAGTGTAGGGGATTGTGTAAAGGGCAAAAAATTTGTATCAACAATTCATTGTCTTTCTTTTCTTCTTTTTTTCTTCTTTTTTTTTTACATCACTTGCATATGCATCATGGCAAAAGTAATTCTCACCAGTGAAAGGACTTTCAGTGATCTTTCAGGCAGGAAACTTTCAAACTTGTAACTGATAATTCTGTGGCAGATTAAGTATAATACAGTCACCCTCACTGATATACGACAATTCAAAATAGATTGTTGAATTGTCAATTGATTAATAATCTTTGTGCTTCCTCTCCTACAGGCATTTGTGGAGAACAATCAGCAATCCGCTGGTGTCCTGTAGCAGGTTGTGTGAAAAGGGGCTGTCGCGACTTAACGCAGGGGTCCTGGGACCTCCACCTCAGACTCTCTTAGCTTTTCCTCCTTCAGGCCCCTGCAGTAGATTGTAAAGGCCACCTCTTCTGCTGGTCAGTACTCACTACAACACCAATGTGTTGGAAAGTAGAAAACATTTCTGTACTTGTGTGTATTATAGTTTAAATATGGACTTTACCTTTTTTCAAAGAAACTTTCAATATTCTAATGTAATGGTAATGGAATTACTGAAAAAACTTTTGGAAAGTCAAGAATATGTTTTTATCCGTTTGAGTAGAATGAAGCTGAAAACATTGAGAAACATCACACTTGTTTAGTTTGCCTGAGTGGATGCATCCACATTATTTGCTATTCACACTACTGGATTAACTTGAAACACATTAGATTTATTGTTATTATTTTTTACATTCAAAATCAGGTTCCTTAGTGCTGTGTCACTGTGGGAAATAAGAAAAAGTTTGGAAACACGCTGACTCATCTGAGGTAGGGTGTCAAGTCGACAGTATCTAGGAGAATATGGCCATTTCTGGAGACAACAGGGGAGGAATTGGGCGGCCTCTCAACAGGAAACTTTGAAGCTCTGTTGGTAACCATCACTCAAAACAGTACTCCATCGATCATTTCTAGAAATGATGAGTGGTGAAGCCATTCCTGAGTAAAGGCAGCCTGCCTGGAGTTAGCCAAACAACGGTTTGAAATTCTGAGAGTATGAGGAAAAAGATTCTTTTATCGATGGAGAGAATTGAGCTGTTCAGACCAGAACAGATCAGAACACAAACACTTTCATAAAAACAGGTACCGCTCATGATCGAAGTGCCAGTCTTTATGGCAAGCTGGGCTAACCTTTCCATCTAACTGTACTTTAGGAACGAGATTGATTTTATCTGTATTTCCTAAATGTTGAACTATTCTTTTAACTTGTAATAAATGTACAACAATGTGTCATAAGATTGTGTGAAGAACACACTTTCACAACAAAATATGAAAAATGAGTACAAATAATTTTTAATACTACATATATGTGTGTGCGTTACTCATGGTCTGTGCTCTTGGATGCAAATTCCAGCATCCTGTGCTGTTTTATGTATTGTTTGCATAGGTATCCATTTATTTTTGTGTAACCACTCACATTCTCTCTGCGTGTGTTAGCTGGATAGCATTCTCCAAAGACGAGAAGAACCAGATGTGTAGTCCCTGTCTGTTCTTGTATTCATACTCCCAGAGCCTGCAGGTTCCCCAGCCCCCATCATCCTTATCATGACTACAACCCCACCATGCAATACTACATACCTCTTTCTGCTTCACTGATTCCTCAAAAAGTCAGGTTGTCAGGTTTACTCAAGTTTCAGTTGACATGATGTTTTGGTAATGGAACTGGATGTAACACAAGCCCAAATTCACAAACTCCTTAGACACAAGGAGGAAGACATTCAGGTGAAAGGAAGAAATTGCCGATTGATGGTGGTTGATGAATAATTCTTTAAACAAAAGTAGGCAGGTGCATAAATTTGGGCACCCCAACAGAAAAATTACATCAATATTCAGTATGTCCTCCTTTTGCAGAAATAACAGCCTCTAAATGCTTCCTATAGCTTCCAATGAGGGTCTGGATTCTGGTTGAAGGTATTTTTGACCATTCTTCTTTACAAAACATCTCCAGTTCAGTCAGGTTTGATGGTTTCCGTGCATGGACAGCCCGCTTTAAATCACACCACAGATTTTCAATAATATTCAGGTCTGGGGACTGAGATGGCCATTCCAGAACGTTGTACTTGTTCCTCTGCATGAATGCCTTAGTAGAATTTGAGCAGTGTTTAGGGTCGTTGTCTTGTTGAAGTATCCAGCCGCCGCGCAACTTCAACTTTGTCACTGATTCTTGAACATTGTTCACAAGAATCTGCTGATACTGACTGGAATCCATGCGACCTTCAACTTTAACAAGATTGCCAGTACCTGCTCTGGCCACACAGCCCCACAGCATGATGGAACCACCACCAAATTTTACTGTGGGTAGCAAGTGTTTGTCTTGGAATGCTGTGTTCATCCGCCATGCATACCGCCCCTTGTTATGTCCAAATAACTAAATTTTAGTTTCATCAGTCCACAGTACCTTATTCCAAAATGAAGCTGGTTTGTCCAAATGTGCTTTAGCATACCTCAGACGACTCTGTTTGTGGCATGTGCGCAGAAAAGGCTTCTTCCGCATTACTCTCCCATACAGCATCACCTTGTGCAAAGTGCGCTGAATAGTTGAACAATGCACAGTGACACCATCTGTAGCAAGATCATGTTGTAGGTCTTTGGAGCTGGTCTGTGGGTTGAGTTTGACTGTTCTCACCATCCTTCGCCTGTGCTTATCTGAGATTTTTCTTGGCCTGCCACTCCGGGCCTTTACCAGAACTGTGCCTGTGGTCACCCATTTCCTCACTATGTTTCTCACAGTGGAAACTGACAGCTGAAATCTCTGAGCGAGCTTTTTGAATCCTTCCCCTAAACCATGATGTTGAACAATCTTTGCTTTCAGGTCATTTCACAGTTGTTTTGAGGCTCCCATGTTGGCACTCTTCAGAGAAGATGCAAAGAGGAGAACAACTTGCAATTGGCCACCTTAAATACCCTTTCTCATGATTGGCTTCACCTGTGTATGTAGGTCAAGGGTCAATGAGCTTACCAAACAAATTTTGTGTTCCAATAATTAGTGCTAAAGGTATTCAAATCAATAAAACAACAAGGGTGCCCAAATTTATGCACCTGCCTACTTTTGTTTAAAGAATTATTGCACACTCTGTAAATCCTATAAACTTCATTTCACTTCTCATATATCACTGTGTTTGTCTGCTATGATATATTTACTTTAGAAATTGCTGATCCGAACAACCAGTGATTTATAAAGGAAAATCTTGAAAATTATCAGGGGTGCCCAAACTTTTTCATACCACTGTAAATTGTCTGGAACTCAACCACAGTAATTATAAACAGTTAAGTGCTAAGCCAATTAAAATTCACCATGCTGATGATAAATTATTAATTAAAGAATAACCCACTCATTGAAAGTATGCAATGTTTAGAAGCAGTAATTGGACTGTGGGCAATCTAATAGATGATTTAAGATGGCCCAAGTCGCTCCAAAGTGCCACTTCATTAATGGGGTGGTCAAAAGATAAAAGCAATTCTTTTGTTTTGGAACCATCTTACCCTTCGATTTCCCTAGATTCTGTTTTAACTCAGCATTTCAAACGGCACATCAGAGGTGCTTTGATAATAGCCAATTATTCTGTTTGTGTGTGTGGGTGGGTGCATGAGCATCTTGGGAGATGTTAGCAAAATATATAAGCAATACACATTAGTCAGGCAGGACAATTTCCCACTCAGTGCAGTGGTCTGTTTAGATGCCGTGGTAATAGCCATTCTCATTCTGTCTCATTATGCCTTTATTTGTTCTGTTAACCTTCCCCTCCTCCTCTTGAAGTGGCTGGTGTGAGCGAAGCTTACGAGGATGCAGCCAACTGCCTATGGTTGCTCACTAACTCCAAACCCTGCGCTAATTGCAAGTCCCCGATACAGAAAAATGAGGGCTGCAACCACATGCAATGTGCTAAGGTAAGTTAGGCCGGGAAGTTTCACATACTTGTCTCACCAGTACAGTTTATAATTAGGTCACTGTTTTATCTCAGGGGCTATCCTGGCTAGCATGTTTTCAATTGGTAATGAGTAGATTGTTTTCTAATTGGGAAAACACTAAGACCTGAACCAGTTCGCAAGTACTACACGTGTTTGACACAGTCTACTGCTGTTAACATGTAAACTAAAAAAAAGCCATAAGAATCAGAATTGATTTGTTGTTCGCTTAGAGCTCAGCACAGGGATTTTGTTCAGCTAAATTGGCTGAAGTTATATTTAGTAGAAAAACTTGTAAGCGGCTTTAGAAAAATTTGTTGTTCAAAAGTGCAAAATGAAGTTTTTGACATCACACGAAAATAAATAGAGTGCATTATGAGCAATAACCTCATTTGCCAGACACTGTATTGTCAGTATTGGAATGGTGTGACGCCTTAACCATCTTCTGTGGATGTAAGCAGCGCGGGGGTGTAAAGTGCTACTGCTTAGTTCCATTTTGCTGTTGTTTTGTAGATGATGTGACTCAGTTCTACGTAGGCACCAGTTTAACCCCCATTGTTCTTTATTGCTTCAATATCTCAATTATTTGTCAGTGAGAGTGTGGGACTTCGTGATGTGTATGAGCGTCTATGAATAGTTTCCATAATTGACAGAGCAATGATAGGGTGATAGATATTTGTAGGCACTGCCCTCAGTGTAAACAAACAGTCAGAAAATTAAGTTTGTGTATACAGACAAACATGCAAAGCGACATTATAAAGCATAAGATGTGCATTGATCATGATCTCAAAGGCAACACTTTGGTCCTTTTCAAGATATTCATCATCCTCAGTGGAATTTTTAATTTTACTCTGGCATCACCATCAGGCTGTAATTTTCATTTGTATGTAAGAAATGTCAGAATCTAATGTCCAAAATGACAAATTTACTGAGCACCGACATGCTCTTAAAACAGGAAAATGAAATATATGTAATGTGGCCATTCCTGGAGCCCTCCTCTTAGAACAAGCTTACAAATGTGGAAGATTGCTATAAAGTTTCTGAAGACATTCATGTCAGGCTGTTGTTGGTCAATCCAGCACTTTTACATTTTGAGGTGTTGTAAACATAATAGCCTAAAGGGGCCACTACAGAGCTTTAGACCAAGTCTAATTTATGTTATGTATGTATGTATGTACATATATATTTATGCATCCATACATATAACAAGGTTGATTTTCTGTGGTTGGCTTGTTTATTTGTTCTGGGCTTAAGCGAAGTCTGTTTCCTTAGCCAGAGGGCAGATGTTGCACATACTGTCTCTCAATGTGTGAAGATCACTTTTTGGGACAGGAGTGAAGGACTGATAACATGCCTCCTGTGACAGGATAAAAAGTTGCACATTGTAGCTCCTAGATGGGGCTTAATTTCAGTGTACTGGTTTCATGTTAATGCCTTGACTTTATGGTTTCCTCTAGCTAAACCTAACAACGTTTTCCACTGGTTTGGTTGAGATTATTTATAGGGAAACTGATTTTACCTGAGGAAATTTAAAGGCTCACTAACACCAAACATATTTTTAGCAGCACACGCATATTTGTTGTGACTTTCTCAGAAACTTGGTGAATAGTTGCTATCTTCAAACTACAGAGGCTTTATGGAAATAAAACATCTAAAATAGTGGCTAATTAAATATTTTCCTGTAGGGCAGGCTTTGTTGTGTGGCACTATTTTGGATTCTTGTGATGATTCGCCTTATTTAACTTTCAAATATCTCATAACACTCTTGATGAATTTGCTCTTGGAATTCACTTTCGGGCAGTTCTTCTTCGATCATTACACAAGATTTTCCAGTGGCTGTGTCTTATTTTTATATCAGTTTGTTGGCTTATACTTAACACCTTGGACTCATCTGATATTAATAACTAAAGAACTGAGCATGAAACTATTTTTGTGTTAAATTACTGATAACATTATCCTAAAGACATGAGTTACATATTGTCTTGTTCTAGGTGAAGGTAACTGTAATAATGCTGTTGTAATTGTGAAAGTGAAACTGTTCATTTTACAAGCAGTAGCTTATGATACTACCACTACTACAAACTATCCATCAAACAGCTGGGAAGCCAGTAAGCCCTGTAGCTAGTCAGCAGCCTCTGTCTTACTGAGATGGACAACCGAGCAATACAGAAGTGATGGAGATAAAAAGAAAAGACACTCAGTGAGTGGCGGAGGCAGTGTGTGAGACTGATAATCACACAGTCATGTTGTCTGCCTGCGTCTCTGTTACTACCACTGTTGCTTGAGGGCAGGCTATGAAAGGAGTTTAGTGCAGTCATACAACCAGGCTACTTTTATCTTTGTGACAGCCTTGTCACTGTTTCCATCCTGGTTAAAGAGGCTGACTAGAGATGGAGATTAGTTTGGGAGGAATGGAGCAGCTTTCACAAGCTGAAAGGCCACGAAGGGCTCAGCCTCTTGACCTGTTATTACCTGGTAATTCCTGTTGCTTGGAAACACAGGACAGTGTTGCCAAGGAACATTTATTTTGTCTTTTCACTGTCATTTCCTTACCTCCGGTGTGGATTCACACTTTTTATCGTAAGTCTCTCCATTTCACGCGCTGTCTTTTTGTGTCTCACTGTTACATTCATGCCCCCTCCCACTCTTTAATTTTGTATTGATTTTTCTGAAGTGTCATGTAAACAGAGTGTTTCCAAGACAACTGAGGTCTCAGCCTTTAGGGTTTTGTGTTGCTCTGGCTAACTTGTCACTCACAGAAGTACTTGTGACATGGAGAGAGAAATCACTTACACCCAATAGGCTGCGGAGATTGGAGTGGCTGTAGTGTTTTGTTGTTCTACAATACCCAATGGGATTTGCTGAAGTCTAGTGATTGAGTGCCTTCTAGTGAGCAAGTTCACCTCTAGGTTCAAACAATTGTAGAAAGAAAAAAAAAATAGGTCGGGAAGAAATAAAGATCCGATAAAGACAGACATACAGTAGATCTTGGGTTCAGGTTTTGAGGCTCTTTGCTTTGTCTTCCTTTTAATTTACCAGTCAAGGATGTTATGTTTCATCTGTATCTGTTTTATTTGTCAGGAGAATTATGTAAAAAGCCTGAACTGATTTGCAGCAAACTTGGTGAAGCGATGGGGCAGATCACAGGAAGACCATTGAATTTTGGTGCGAATCTCTGGTTAAAAGGGCAGATTTTTTCTATTGTAAGAGCTAGATGACATATATAATTGTTTGGGCTTGGTGGAGTATCGCTCTGCAGTGTCCATTCTAGTCATAATTCACTTCTTTTGAGCAGTAAAGGATATACTAAAGGATATAATTAATTAAGACTTGCTGTTGTATGACATTAGCATTTCTGCATATGTGAGATGGATAGATAGCTATCATTTCCTGCTGCTGGAAGCAGTGACTTATTTTCTGCTTAATTACTTAGGTATGTGAGGACTTTTTAAGTGTGTCAGAAAGTAAAATCACCTCAGTATACAGTAGCTGGAATAAAAAATACAGCAAATTTTAGTCTAATATTTCCATTCTGTCTGTAATTGTAAAGTACCAACTACCTTTGGTTGTCTGGAGGAATTAGGAAAAAAGCCAGCTCATCAACAGGAGGCTATCGCTGCACCATTTCTTAAGGTCATCCAGCAGTGAGCAGTCAAAGGAGATGACTGAAAGTATACACACAGTTGGGCTTGTCTATATATAATTCTAAGTGAATAATTGCACACACATATGCAAATAGCCAAAACGGTATTTATCTGTGTTTATACACTTTAACAGGTAAAAGTTTAGTCTGTGGAGCTGAGATAAATAAGATGCGATACACAAACATACAACCAACTTCGTCCAGACTCTTGACCAGTCGTACACAATCAATCCTGTCTACCTTCATCAAAGGTGAACGTTCATTCTCAGGCCTTCACCAGCATTCCTTCCAAATAAAGTGCAGATTTCACCTGTAGCACTTTGACGCTACTCAACCAAGGACCTTCACCTGCCTCTGCAGGGTAACAAGCATACTCAGGTTATTGACTGTGACTGGTGTCTCATCATGGTTTTGCAGGCGAGAAGCTGAGCTTTCAAGTTTGGACGTTCCTTTTACACGTTTCAAAGTCATGAGCACAGCTATCGGAAGTGAAACAAGTCTGCTTTGCCTTTCGGTAGCGTCTGGCAACAGTGTACAGCCATGTAATGGTTGAGGAAAGGATGTATCCGTGTGCTTGTCTCATAATGTGGCTGGCATAGCTCCTTGGGTGTCCAAAGCAATATACTATAAAATAATGAATATACAATTACCTTATTCTTTACATCAACTATATTAGCTGGAACTGTCCTACTTTTTGGTGATTTGGGAGTTGTTGTGATAATCCAGACATCACAATGCCTTGATTAAAGGAGTCAACTGCTCTCACCTTTCTAATTAGTCTCCTTCTAGCATTCTCTTCATCATTTGGTCAAACAGTGTTCTCAGATGTTTTACCTAACAATAAAACCCTAACAGTCTCTATCTTTGCTACAATAAGCTGGAGCAGTAGCTTGTTAAAACAATAGAAGAGAAGATGGAGCAGCTCAGTCGAGCCCTGAGTGGAAGTGGTGAGCAGTCTGAACAGGTGTCACTTTCGTTATTACATTTGAGAGATCTTAATATATAGTCCTGTGATACTGAGCTTTGGGAAGTAGGCAGGCATTAAAACACAAAAATGTTTTAATAATGTATTAACAACAGTGGGTAGCGTTATTATTCAGCAGGCATGTTCAAATTTGAAAGCTTGTACTTTGTGAATAAGCTTTGTCTAGAGTCCTTTAAACCCCCCATCTTTCTACAGGCAATTTCCACGTGTTTTTAACATAGTCAGGTTTTGTTCTGATACAACCTCAATTTAAATTTCAGCCAGTTACAGTACGGTGGTGTTACTTAGATAGAATCAGCTGCAGCTGCCAGAGAAATGGAAATATCCATAACTCAGCTATCTTGAATTTGGCTCAGTTGAACATTTGCAATTGATCCTACATAAAACAATTACTGTTTGAAGGTTTTATTCTCAAAATAACATTGACCATGACTGACCATCACTATTTTCTGATGTGTATCTGAATGCAGATAACATTTTATATTAAAATTAACAAATTGAAGGATTGTACTGCCTTGGTTTTGCTCTCTGAGTATATTATTTTCTTTTAGTGATTCAAAATGCAAAGATTGCTCGTGGCTATATTCAAATGAGCATATCACCTTTTGAAATTTACTATCATCTTGGATCTAAAGAGGTTTTTACCCATAGGAGCTTGAGGAGATCTCTCTCATCAGAAGAAGAGTTCACAGTTCAGCAAGGCCAGCACAGTTCCTGGGCCTTGCTCCCCATCAACTAGAATCCAGAATATAGTTGGCATTATCTACAGTCGTCCAGTAGTGGAGGCTTTTCTTTCATGCTGTAACAGATTTTTCATCATTTGGTACAGATCTACTTGAAGTGTGGGTAATTGGGCTGGAATGAGATGTATTCTCAAAGTATTCTCTAAAGTAAAGCAGATGTCATTTTGTGACTTGACACTCTCTCTTTTCTTGGGGGAAGGAGCCACCCTGACACTACATTCATTGAAGATGCGGTCCTAGAACTGCTAAAGACTAGCCGCATCCTCAAGTGCTCATATCATATGGGACCTTTCTGGAGCCCAAAGCACAAAGAAAGAGATCTCTGACCTTGCAGGTTTCAGTTCTACTTGTTGGAAAAAAAGGCAACTGTTCACAGCAGCTGTCTTACTTATAGGCCATTGGAGATGTGGGACTGGCTTTCAACCTCATGATCTTCACAGTCTGCCCTAATTGCACACATCTCAGCTTTTGCAGTTAAACATCTAGTATTATGAACTATGATCTGGCATAGACACCAAAGCGTACTTGCCTGCTATCTTTTATGTTGGCCTTTCAAATACTGTAAAATGATGCTGACTCCCATTCTTACAATTACAAAGGTTTGTAATACATTTGAAAAAGATTAAATCAGGTTTAATTAATTTTGAAATTTAATCATAATTATTACATAATGAATATATACAACTCTACGTAGTAGTACACAGTCCCACAAGTAGAGTTCAGCATGGAGCTGCTTGTGAAATCCTTGTCCTTAGACATCAGTTTGGTAACCAAATCATTTATAAGACAGTTTGAATTTTTTTAGTCATACAAAATCTCAGCCAGCTCTCTTTGTGTCTTCAGGCGGACTTAGAGATGGTGACTGGGGACTAACTAAAGAGTTGGCACTTACTTGCAGGGCCATAAGATCATCCGTGCGGGCGTGTCTGGTACAACAGAAGAGGCAGGAGTTCCTGGCTCATTGCCAGGGTGTGGCCCCAATGACCACTGGGGCCCCAGGCGCGGGTAACATACAGACATCCAGTTCAGTGAAGGTGTTAAATACACAGGATGGAGATGGAAACTGTATATTACATTGTTCTGAAAAGACTAATTAGTTATAAAATTTCAGTAATTAATCACACTCTTATTTTAATAAATGTCTGTCTCTTCCCTCATTTGCAGTTTAGCTGGCGGAGCGTGGGACTAGAATATTTAGGCTTTGCATCTTTGATCAACAGAACAAGTCTTCAATTTAAGTTCCAGTGAAGCCGCATTAGTTAAAATGCTGTATAGCTGAACTACTTGAAAATAGTTTGCCCCAAATGCATATTTTCAAATTTGGGATCTTAAATTACTGTCAACATATCTGAACAGGTTAATAACATCCATCACCAGTATGCAGCCAGATAAATAGTTTATCTCTACAGAGGATGCAGTTACCTTACATAAACCTCTTTCTCTTAATCACAGGCTGAGAATGACGTGGATTGAGTGTGTGTTGTTTGAAACCCGCTGTCATTGGTAGGAAGTTTGATTGATGCACTAATGTAACCTTCAGTCTGTACTGCCGCACCTAATCCAGGTTTAATTAATTTGCAGAAATTTAAATCATAATTATTACACTAATGAATATAACACAACTCTACATCAGTATATATCTAAATACGGTCTGAGTTTGGCTGTGTTAACAGCACTGACAAACCATGATGACCCCAGATCACAGATATTCAGCACACTAGAAGAAGCCAGATGGTTCAGTGTTCCCCTGTACCACAGTTGGAATAGAATTAAAAGCACAGTGCTCTAGCAAACACCTAGCAGGTTGCTCCCGATCATTGAGCATTAATGTAGACGTTTGTAGTTATGCCACTCATGAACTATCGACCACATAATAGGTTTGATTATTGGCCTGCACCTGCTTTTGCTGCACAGCTTGGTACATGCACTGAGTAGTAGTCCATCAGTCAATGCAGTTACTGTTCTAAGTATTTATTATTGTTCAATTACCACACTGCAGCATCTCTCAAACACAGGGTTTCATCTGGAACAAATTCACTCAGCTCAACAACTCCATCACTCCTCGGGCTTGATGGTGCTTCCCTTCACAAGTGTTAAAAACAAAATACAAATCTTACATCAAACCCTAAGCCTCTCAGGTTATTGTGCACATCTTTTAACCTTAGCATGAGCAAGACATTTCCTATTGCCAGGAAAGGCAATGGCAAAGATCAGAATTGGCTGCCAGTTTGATAAATGAATTTTGAAACCCGCTTATCCTCTGCCTGCTCAGCACCATGCAGTGAGACATACAGCAAGTAAAGCAATGTAGAGTTTTTTTTTGTTTTACGTCACGGTTTACAGAGTAAGCAGCCACTTTTGCCCTGGACAAATATTTTAATCATTCAGACCCCTAGACCCACTGTATTAATTTAACTATTTACTCTTTGCTGACTAAAAACAGCAAGCTACCAAGCTAACAAACCTGTCTTCAGTAGCCTTCCATAAAAGAAAGGAATAGCCCTGATGCCAGAAATGTCTGAAAGGAATACATGATCTACTTACAAGATCACCTGTTTTTTAAATGCTAAAATATTAAGCCATATGACATGAGTTATCTGCTCTCACTGGTCATGTACTTTTGAAACAGAAAGTTTTGACAACACTCCTCTGTTCCATATAATCACTGAATAGTTTTTCCACTTTTTGGTCTAAATTGATATTTACTAGTGTCACAATTGATATCTATTTCTTCTCCTGACTAATCTCTATGAGACCTTAATATGTAGATATGTTTGCACAATAAATTTTCAGACGTAGTGATTCTACAGATGTTATATAAACAACAGGCGCCACAGTATACAAGCCATAGGTTAGTTTAATAAAGACTAGGTGCACACTACTAAAAAGTTGTAGCTTATCCTCAAAGACAAATTATCAATGAAAATTCAGGTGGAATGCTTATCTCATATCTACTAACTCTCTACAGGTTGTTCAAACAAGCCTGCCAATATTCTACCATTTGTCAACAAATGATTTTAGGCACATGTCTCTATGAAGACATTCATAGTCACCATATTTAAAAATAGATTTAAAAAAAAAAAGTCCTAATTAGGCGTGTGTGTCTCTCAACTGCAGTGGTCCTGTGGCTGCCTCACAGGCTCAGCTGAATGTGCACTGCTGGTTCTTTCAATGCCTGCATAACACTTTACAGTGGGCTATTTTTTGGTGGTGAGCATAGAAAAGAAGAGTTAGAGCAGGCTTTTGATTATAAAATATAACCGATGACTTTTGCAAATGTGAAATGACTGAATGGAGAATCCAGTTGATTATTTCGAGTATTGATATGCAGATGTGCAAGTTCATTATGAAACTTTGCATTTATGCTAAAGCGGCGCACAAAATTTTCTTTCAGTTGACAGTTGACCACTACAAGTACCATCTGACTGAACCAAAACTCAAACTATAGTTATATACCTTGAAATATTATTTACCAAATTAACGCAGTCTAGAACAAAACTAGGGATGACAGACACACACTATGTTTTTCCGGCTTGAAAAACTATAGTATACAAACTACATATTATATACTTCCTGCAGAATTTATCAGTTATCTTTTTTATGACTTAATTAGGCTGCACTGTATCCTTCCTCATCTAATGCCATCTATATCATCATAATTGGATCTCAGTCTCTTGATACATGTCAGTCATTGTTATCAACATATCGTTTAAGTGATACAAAAGAACCTGATCGCACATAGATATCCTATAATTGACCTGCTATGCGTTCCCATCTATTATGCTATGGTGTTTTGTTCATTTACACACAATGTAGAAGCGTCAGTCTAGTTATTTCATTCTACATCATATAAGCCCCTGAAGTGACACTGCAGTATATCAAATTAGAATGATTTGTGTAATAATACAAGATATGCTGCAACATGGTCTCACTACTCTGCAGAAAACCTACAGTAGTGTAAGATTTAGCTAGGCTGAATTCGTCTGAGTTTGTTATTTCCTTGTCATTAAAACTAAATCTGGACAAAATATACTTCAACAATTTCTGACTTATGTTTCGACTTCATCAGTAAATAAATATTTAATTTACTTCCTTTTATGCTATCCTTTCATATTCGATAAATTATTCTGGTCTTTAAGTTAACTGGGTATTCACACAGTTACATCTGAACCTGATCCTCTTGTTGCTTGTTTTAATTCCCTACCAGTGGGCATGTGTTCTGCTTGGATTCAGTCTAGACCTGGAGCCTAATGATTGAAAACTTAATTTGGAGATGAAAGGTTTAGGCAGTCTCCTGGTGCTGATCTCTTGGAACTTGCAAAACTCAGACCAGGTTGCAAATAAAGGCTTATAACACTTTCATCAAAAGTGTAGCAACAGACTTTTGTGGCCAGAAAGAGTCTGTTGCTGGTAATTAGGGACATATTATTTCTGGATAATAGCGCATGATCAGGTGTTAGTTAGATTGGATCAAGCAGCAGAAAGGAATATAGACAGTAGTATATTTTAAAATACTAATTTGTGCTGTTGTTTTTAAGGGTATGCAGGTTCCAGTACAGAGCGAGGAACATAGACAGCGGGCCGGGCGATATGTTGATCTCGCGTGGCAACACACCTGATCCTGATGACCCCAAGCGACAGCACTTTGGGTACTACAGTGGACACAAAACATTTTCTCCTGGGGTTTCTAACTTTTTTCCTTGGTGGTAGACTGGGTTATTTGCTCCTGTTAAATTCTTCATTAAAACTATAATATTCCATGTTTCAGGAAAGCAAAACAGTCACTCCCAGCCCCATCACCTACATCCTTACCATTACTGTCACTGTCTCACTGAGTGGGAAGCCATCAGGAGCCGCCAGCCTGTGAGTCAGCCCTTGCCAACATCTTCACAGCTATTACTACCCCTGAAGCCTGGTGAGAGGAGCAGTGGACCAGAAACACCTTTGTGCATTGATGACAGCCATAGATTACCTACTTTTGCTTTCTGATTTGGTTAGAGGATGATGCTCTCTAAAAAAAAAACATTTGATAGGAATATCTCCCTGCGCGCAGGCGGTTCCAGTGAAGTCCTGAGTCACGAGGCCCATGACAGCACCTCTCCACAGATATGTTTTGTGGTATATTTCAACTAAGCTGGTATTAGAAAAAAGTTTCCTTGGTTAAATAATTCCTATAACTGATGATATCATACATGGATGATGTGAACCTACAGTTTCTGTTTTTGCCTTTTTACATTGGTGACTAGAGAGGGTTAAGAATGAGGGTAGACATATACAACAAAATGGGTCTAAGCTATGATGAGAATGATACTACCATTAATTCATACATGGATCCAGTGTTCTGCCTCAGTTTTGATACACACTATGTACAAGCCAAATTAGGGTACTATTTGAGCTTTTAGAAATTACAGCTGCTCAGGTTCAAGCCAATATTTCTAATCCATCAATGTCATTTCATCACAGTGCTGCGCTTTGTTTTTGGCTGTGTGTGGTGAAAGATGGATAAGGTTTGGTTTGTGAAGCCAGCTAATAGGTTCCTCTGTGCCAAGGGATTAAATTGATTATGAGATACTGAATTAGTGTTTCTGTAATGCTGAGGCATTCTCTGTCAGTTGCTATATGATCATTTTCAGTGCTAAAATGAAGATGATTTTTTCCGTCTTGGTAGTGTAATTATGTTAAATTGCTATTAGAGACTCTCTGCTGTAGACTCAGTTTAATGAGAGTATTTTGACTGTGAAGCGTTTTTGTCCATTTCTTTTCCTCCAAAGACACACAGGATGTTGGAGGTGGGCGAAGACAAGGATCCCCTGATGGTGAGTGCACAATTATTTTCATCCTCAACCCAAACTTTCAGTCTGTGAAACTTTTTAAGATGACATCAAACAAGTACAGCTTCAAAATGTAGCTGATTGATTTTCTAGGGCTTCTTTCCATATAATTAGCCATGACTTGATAATGCTGTAGTAACAAAAAAACTTTTAGCGGTGTTTTGAGATTTGTTTTATTTTATTTTATTTTTTTCTAAAGGCAATCTAAAGAGAACATTTTTTAGAAACTAATTTACGACTCTTCCTTCGTGGTTGCAGACTGTAAATTATACAGAAGATTGAAGATTGGAATCCAGAGTTAAAATTCAGAGGAAGCTGAGACCTTAGGAATTGAATTGATAGATGTATAAAACAAGAGATCACTGGATCAAATACATGTACATAATGTATGAAACTGGTCTTACATTGTAGACATGGCTGCCATTATTGCACAAGAACTACTAAAAACACCAGGTGACATCCTCATTTATTCCAGTGAACGCAGGCACTGACTGGCCACAGACTGGGGCGTCAGGAACATACTGAGAGAGGCTAAATCACTGTTATTTCATGGGATTTGTTGGCTTGGCAAAAATACAATATCACCAGCCATGTCCTTTAGCATTTTGGAATTGTAAAAATGTAGAACCTCACACACACACACACACACAGATCAAAAGCAATACAACCTTCCTTCAAAAATAAAAATAAAAGCTGTTATGATGGTTAAAACAACATTATTCTGGTGCAGGTCTAAAAGTCTCCATGACTGGATGACACTGGTGGCAACTCTTTTGAGTACTTGAAATCACTGACACTATTATCCTTTATTTTCTACATGGGGTCTGGGCTCTTTCAGATGATGACCCTAACATTCTGCTGGCCATTCAACTGTCCCTTCAGGACTCTGCGGATGACAGGAGTAGGTCAATAGGAGGTCCCTTGCCATGAAGCCTCATGGTGCTATTGGCACCTCCCTTGCATCTGGAGGCTTGAGCAGAGTGCTCCTGGTGTAGAGTCCTCCTAAGGAAGCTTCCCTAAGCAGCTCAGAACTGCTGGAGCTGGGAGATAGCAGCAAGACTGAAACATCAACATCAGCAGCCAGTACTCTGCTGCTACTGTTCACCTCTGTGCCTTTTCCAAACAGTCGTCACCCGGCCTATGGGGCCTCTGTGCACGTGCAGTGGGTCAGGTGGCAGCAACTCAGCCGACAGGCCTCTTCTCCTCTTCTAGTGACTGGGAGACTCGACTACATGCGGCGGCGCGGCCCATCCTCATCCTCTGGGTTGGCTGCAAATGCCCCAGCCTGCTGGGCAGCATCATGGCTTGGTTCCACGACGCAGATCCTCAAGGAAGTATCACCTATGGTTCCGTCCAACCTCCTCCGACACGATTCAAGCCTGGTGCACTCCATGCAGGTGGGAGGGCTGCGTCACAGATGATGAAAGCTGGGTGTTGTCGTCCTGCCTCAGGAAGTGATGGCAGATGTGGGTTTCTGCTCTCAGAGACTAGTGACAAGAGGAAGGTGTGCCATCGTACAGAGACCGGCCCAGTTAGACCCTAGGTGGGGCTGGACCTATGCCGCTACCTTACGCGGCTGCCCTTGGCCGTGGAGACCATGCCCGAGCGTGGAGGCTCAAGGTCTGCCATGTCGCCTCCCAGTGTGACTCTGTATCAGACCAGCTGCGGTACAGCTCCTCTGAGTGGGAGGAGCAAGTGCACCTGGTGTGATCTGATTGGCTGAGATGGGAAGGAGCTTTTTCAGAGGCAAAAACCACTAGAGATTACCAAATTTATTGGATTGAAAATAAGTAGCTATTCAGGTGGAATGTATACAAAATGAAGTATGTCCAGTTCATACTTGGTTTGGAAAGTGGGGAAATATTTGGACTCTTGGCTTAGTCTAGTATTGCAGTCAGATCAGTTTCCTGTGTTGACTGAAGCCCCTAACAACCAGGCCTCCTGAGGAGAAAGCATAACTGAAGGAGAGATTACATTTAATTATGAATTTCAATGTATATTTCCTAAAATGATTCTGACTAAAATATGAATAAATTTACTTTTCTGAAATCAATTTTAGAGAATATAAAGAGATGTAGAGACTTTAATAACAATACAGGTATTATTATTTTACCACTAGATAAAGCCTACTGTATGTCTGGATCAGGTCTGAGGGAATTTTCACCTGTACATAGGGCAGATTAATATCCAGTATTCAATCTGGGTACAGGCTGAGAAACAGTTCGCTCCTGTCATATCTGCCTACTTATGGGTTTAAACACTGACTAGCAAAGCACAGTTTGCAGTCACCAAGTGGATTCTTTAAAGTAAATTGTACTTTCGCCTTACCAATCTCAACCCACTCAACCTAAACTTAAATGTGAAAGTCTCGGAGCCATATTTTTATTTGAGATGGCTTGGCTGAGTGAAACTTGTTTTTCAAATCACTATCTAATAGCTGCTTAGTGTGCTGTAGCAAATCTGTAGTTTAAGACCATAATGGTTGTGTACTTTATTATGTGAAACATTCACATTCGAAACATTTTTGATAATTTATTCAAATGAACAGAGCAACCTGCCAAAGCATTTCAAAATGGACTTGACAGTAGTTATTCATCTCAAAGCCTCAATCCTAAAACATTTTCAATAGGAAATGTCTTCAGAGCTTCAAAAAAGCGACAAATGCAGGCCAGAGGGGCCACTCAGCATCGTTCACTTCACCTTTATAGTGCACATTTCTGAATTCCATTGTAGCTTTTCTTAAAGTCATGTTTGAGTACTGCAGCTGAATAGGGTGCAAGACAGACTAAGTAGACAGTAGAGTAGTCTGTTTATACAAAGCGGGAAAACATTCAAAGAGATAAATGAGTAATCACATTTCAGATTTGGTGAATTCATTAAATCAAGCCAAGTCCTGTCACATTAATCTCTGGGTCCTATTCAAGTGTAACATTAGCAAAGCCTTCTCTAGGCTCTACAGATGTCCTGGACTGCAGGGTGTCTAAATGGAGAAAATATAGATGTGTTGCATCTCAAACACATGGAGAGTCCATGTTTTTGAAATGGTTCTCTAAATAGTTAGAGATACAGTGCCTTTATATCAATCACCCTTATTTAATCCTTTTCACATTTTTCTAGGTGCTAATTACAGTATTTACAGTGTAAAAAACAAAAACAACAAACACCTGTTACCTTAAGTTATTTCTCTCACATAAAGTTTATAGTGTGCAGACATGAGCTCTTAATTTCTTTCATCAAAATATTTGTAGCATGAGCTTTTTATGGTTCTAGTAGTATTATTAACACTGATTTTATATGATTTGGTATAATGGGTAATAGTTAATGTCATACTTTGAAATCTTGTTCCAAAATATTTTGGAAAAAAGAAGGTTTTATTTCTCTTGGCTTTTTGTACATTAAGGCTTCTCCTACATTTGAGACAGTTAGTTTTCTGTGGTTTAGAAACTAAAATCACTGTATTGACTTTGGAGCGAGTTGACCTACATTATGTGTCATATATCTTATCTGAAGACACTAAAATGGAGGAAAGTTGCAATATAAAGTAGGGTATTTTATTTGAAATTAAACTGAACCATTAAAAAATGGATTGTGAATAGCCAATATGGAAATGAACACATCAGTGTTTTACATTTAACTTAGTTTCTGTACAGGCTGTGTCTGGCTGAAGTAAATGAATTACCTTTCTTTTCCAGCAGATATAGCCAGAGCCACATTAAATCTAAAAATATAGTGATTGCGTTGACAAGTGTCTTGAAGTTGTGCTGAAACTGTGAGTTGCCATATGGTTAGTGGCTAACTTTGTTGGACATGTTAATGTAGGTTGGTTGAACAGAGGAGATAACATATGTTGCATGGGTACAAGTCTAAATGGAATTTGTCTTCTTTTAATATTTCACCTCTAATGTCAGGTGATTTATTTTAAAATATATAACATTTGCCTTAACTCATTGAGATTTTCTATTGTCAAAATGACCTAATCCTTGAAATGCTATTTGCGCACCATAGTCTATATGATACATTCCCTCTTTATATGAAAAATGTTTGATGTGTGATGCCAATAAACTAATAATATTTGAGTTTTAATTAGTGTTTCTTTTCCATACAAGCTGAGACAGGTGCCCTAGATTTTATTAATCATTGAGATACCTACATTCTAGACAAACATCCTGCGGTTTGGAGAGAAGGATCTGGAAGCATCTACCTGTAGTTTAATGGGAATTGATAAGCTGACAGATTCTGTCCTTTATTGGAGTTAGTTTGGTTTCTGAATCTGGTTTTCCAGCAGCTTCATTTAAACTGAACCTTTCAACACTGATCATTAAAATGCAGCACAGATCTGGGATGACTGAACTACTTTAATGATAATATTCTGTAAATTGCGCCCCAGTAGTATTTAGCAGATTACTTCGGTTTTGCCTTAAGTTTCAGTTTCTTGTTGAGCACAGAAAACAATAGGATTAAATGTAATGCCAAATGAATATGAAGCACAATTAATTAAAGAAATCTAAGTAGGAAACACATTCTGCAACAATATAACACTCCAAAGTCAAAAGCTCTTTTTGTGGTTTTAAAAGCGTTGCACACAGTATTTTGCAGTGTATTTTTACATATGATAACATGTACTCTATTTGTACAGTTTTCTATTGAAACAAAAGTAAGTCCTGTGTTTCCAGTGTTGTGTTGAGATATCTGTCATGGCGGCTCGTGTCAGCCAGCAGAGCCAATGATCTGCAGCAACAGGAGCAGGAAGAGGACACAATGTCAAATAGAATTCAGAGCCAGCAGACACATACTCCTGGGAACACTTCATACTTCTGTATTTCCCACCAGGATGACTGAATTATCAAACACCAAGTACTGCAGAGACACAGAGATGAGATACTTCAACATACAACAATGACGTCTGAAGGCAGCATGTTTTGTGTGAGGTAAGATACAGAGAGCCAGTTACAGGAATATGTCTGAAAGAAACACAGAATGTTCCACTTATCTCTGAAGGGAGGGACCTGCGCAGATAAACGAGCAGTATAAATAATCGTATGTGGTCAAGTTGTGCAGCTGAAAATGAGTTGTGACTCGCTGCTGACAGCCTGTTCAGCTCTGTGCGATATGATTTTATTCCACCAGCTGGCCAGGATGGGTCACAACATTTGCTGTGTGCCAAAGGCACGCAGAGAGGTAGCTGTGAAAATGAAGCCACTGCTGTTAAGCGGTGCATAATTGAAATTAAGGGCATGAGAGGACATCAGAGTCTCTCTCTTTACATAACCACTGTGACAAACACTGGTGGCAGGCGGCGGTCAGGGATCAAATCTTACATCATATACACTCACTTGACATTCGCCTTCTTTGGTGATGGTTTCTTTCATTTAAAAGGTCACTTTCAGTCTGTTTTCAATTCAGCCAGTGTTGCAGGGACCAAAGCCTGTGTGAACTTTAGTACGTACTTACCAAGGAAAACAGCAAGTTCCCAGACGAGGCGTAGACAATATAAACATACTGTTGAAAAGTCAGACACAAAATCAGCAGGGCATTTAGCAACACAAGTGACTTTCAGCTGATTGATTATTCAACCACAAGTAATGTGTAGTTAAAAAAGTCTCTTTTTCCCATTTAAAATGAAATGTGCTTTCTATCTCATAATTGCTTGCTGCAGATACAACCATTAAATCTGTGGCTGAAAAGAAGTAAACATACTTTAGCCCTTTTTCCTATCTCATTATCTGCACTGTAAGCCTGATGGTAGAGGCTGATAAAGGGTGGACACATTATCCTTTAAGATGGCAGTGTTTATTTTCTGTTCCAGTTCATTTATTGCATAACAATAGCAGTTTAAATCAATGGAATACTTTTTCCTGTAAATTTTCCGCTTAAAGAGCTAAAAACACAAACAGCCGTCTGATAAATAACAGTGTACATTTAAATGCATCAGTCTGAGATCAAACAGCTTCCCTGAGAGTTTGAGGTGCCTTTCTCCTTTATAGTCTGCTCAGCACACAGGTCAGCACCAGAACATCTAGAATAAAAGCTACAAGGCTACCCATATACTGTCTGCCTCATAATGCAGCTGCTGCAATTCATTCAACCTATTCTCCTGCAAACACGGAATTGTAAACACAATGGCTCATGATTTACCTGAGATCGGGAGGATTGCACGAAAGCAATGCAAGCGAAAAAGAGGGTCCCAGGCAAACACCCACAGGCTCCCATTTGGTACGGTAGAGTCTGGTGCCAGAAAGAGGGGGAGAAAGGCAACACACAAGATATGACAGGCCTCAGAGCAAGATAACTGTGAACCAGAACATCTCTGGGTTTAAACTCATCATTGCCATAAGCTGGGGCACTCAGGTCATCTGCACTGCAGCTGTGCTGTGAGGCTGTAGATTGCCTCTGATGATGAAGACATAATGCAGTTCAACACGAGGAAGATCTAATGATTCGTTACAATGATTCTGGATAATTAATCAACAAGATGCCATGCAAGCATGGGAAGGAGCAGAGGTGGTCTTCTGTGCATGCCCTTCTCAATCGACAGGAAAAAGATGGCAGTTACTACAGGAGAATCACTAACACACTGATATTACAAGGGGCTGTAGCTGAACATGCAGAGTAGCCTGTTTGGCATTTATATGACAGAGAGAAAAAAACCTGACGGTATGACCTTCAGAGCAGAGGTGTTGAAACTGTAGAGATGAATATAGTAATAAAGAATAAACAAAAGTGTTTGTGTTAGTGACAACTCACTCCAATGAAACTATATCTTTGAAAGTCTATATACATCTGGCATTATCTTCTATATGCAGGCTAATTAGACTGGTCATTTGCCTTTCTGCCACACTTTCACTGTGTAGGCAAGAGCATTTAAAACCTGACATATTCTCAGTATAATCATTAGACACCTGCTTGCTCATTTATCACATCTAGGCAGAAAGAATAAATGTCTGCAGATGCTGTAAGTGGCAAAATGTGTGAAATGCCAAACTGCATCCAGAGACAATTAAAAAGGACTTAATATACAATTTAGTTGGCACATCTAATTTTTGGCCCAACCAGTTTGTATAGTGACTTTTACTCTGAATATGAGCCGTTACTGAAGCAGCATGTCAAGCTATCAGTGTAATGATCATGCACATTGACCTTATTAATAAAACACTGCTAACGTGTAATGAAACTTTGAAAGCTATTTCATATACCTGCGTGACATCTGTTTTGAATATAATACTATTAAAGCACAAATTAGTATATAAAGCTTTTATTTATCACTGCACAGCCAATATTAGCAAATATGTAAATAACAAAAGGCTCAGGCCATTTGAAATCTGAGTTCAGATTTATGGTAGGAGCCTCAGCCAACATGAGGACAGCCCAGACAGAGGTTTAACTCTGTCCCAACACTGGACACGAGGAATTAACTTGACTACATCACTGATCTCAGCAGTAATCACAGTTTTGCCTGGACAACAGAGCATCAGAGTTTAAACTGACTGCATGCAGAAAAACACTGCCAACAGCTCAGCTCCTTTTCTCATTGCACAGGAAACACAGCTCAGTATACAGTCATTTGTGACTGCAGGCAAAATCCTGTGATTGATGAAATTTCACTTTTGACTACGCTGCAAACTGAGCTCATAGTATGCTGACAGATCTTACCTTTGACACATGGCAAACAGACTCCAAGGCAAAGGACACCAGCGCCGTTGCCCCAGCCCTGGAACTGCTTCGGCATCAAAGTACTGCAGACAGAAATATCAAACAGACATCTCGGTGTAAGGCACCCCATAGTATCATGTCCTAACTAATTGACCCAGCGGGCAGAGTGGGTACAAGAACAGTGGGGTTCTGTTTTATCCTAAAAGGAAACATTTCTTTCTTACGAAATATGGCATTTTCATCTAACAGTCTCTAATATTATGTGTCTCAACTGACGATAGCTACTGGACCTGCGACATGGCAATGTGTACCTATGTTCATTCCTTATCAGTTACCGGCTGATTATGGCGTATTCACATAAATATGATGAATTTGACTGTATTGTTGATAGTCAGGCCTCCAGCTGATGCCTTTTCTGACAGAGCGACATTCTGCTAAAAAATGTCTCTGAGATGGAAAAGGTAACTTTGTGTTACAGGCACTGGTACAGAAAAATTGGTTTTGAACCATTTGGTGCTTCTGGTTTATCTTCAGCGAAAAGATGCAATATGATTCCATATGCTTTTTAATTTAGCAAACCAGCAATGATAACATCTTATCAGGTTTGATGGCTCCATTGCAGCATCGAGCACTGTCAGATATGGATCAAATAGGGTTGTTATTGTAAATGAGTCAGCATCAGGTGGGGATTCATCGCGAAACAAATACTCACACTGCCACAGATCAGCATGGGGCCCTCTGCAATAGTCTGAATATGGGGAGGGAGGAGGGAGGAGACAAGGAAAAGTAAATACATCACACACAAAAACTGTGAAATAGAGCAGGTGTGGTGGGGTTCAATTTGATGCCTGGCTGGTACTGCCTCTACTCTGGAAACAGACCCAGGGCAATGGGAATTGAGGACTTAATGACGGAGGTTGTCACAGCAGGACATAGCCACAATGAGCACCAGCACCGCTGCCCTGTTTCTAGAGATATAGAGTGTATAAATAAATAGCAAATAAACAGGCTATAAGTAGAAAAAAAATATACTGGCCGATATGTAGATTCATGACTAGAGTATTTAGCATGCAGTGTAGCTGTTTTCTTGATTGGGATTCAGGCCCAGGTGACAGTTTGTGATTTACCGCTGTGGATTTCCATGGTAGTTTTCATTCGGGTAACTTACCAGGGGAGAGTTCTCAGAGATGGTCAAACTGGTTAAAGCAAGAAAGTATGCAGTGTCTAGACAGTCGTGGAATGTTTTGAAAACACATCATGGAGTAGGAGAACCAATGCCAGTTGGTCCATGCCCATTCCGGAGGTGTCCTGTTATTTGATAAGAAAAAAGGGAAAGAAGGAGAGGGTGTTTAATGGGGGCGCCATTTATTTGATAGAGGCAGTAGAGATAGTTTTATTAAATATTAACAGGACAGAGCATTGGGCACATGGGGCGAATACAATTTATGAAAAGAAATTACTGTAGCAGCGTTCTACCACATCACATTATACAAAACATATAAAGCTTTTCCAGCACCACTGCCAACCCAAAAATATTATATGGTAGAAATATGCTTTATTCCCTACCGACTTGTCTCAACTCACATATTATGATGATTTGAGCAGTGCTGTGTTACCGCTCAAAGTTTTGTGGGACAGCCTGAGTACTTGTGCTACTACTGTGATGTTGGAGTTTAAATAGCGGCAGCAGACTACCGCGATGGGTGGATAGATAAACATCATGGATTTTTCTCTTCAAAGGAATGGGTGCAGTTGATGGTTCCTCACCAGTAAAGAAAGACAGATGATCAACGATGCAGCTGAATCATCAAGGTCGATAGACTTTCATATGAAACCTGCTCAGAAAGGCTGGGCACATGGTAGGACAGAGACAGAAGGTGATAGTCCAGGAGAAAGATAGACAACAATGACAAAAAAATTAAATAAAGAATCTCCCGGAAGCGAAGCAAGCGTGAGGTTGTTTATGCTGCACTGCGTTTCAAAATACATGCTAACAAACTGCATTTCATCCTCTCATTTAAAATAGTTTGTGTTCTGTGTGGGAGGTGAAGAGCTGAGGCAGTGCAACTGAATCGAAGACATTTAATTCAGTCAATTTTAAGAAAACACCTAAAAGCAAATTAGGGAGTAAATATTCTGTTTCTCATTTTCCAGCCCGGACCATGGAAACAAACATGTTTCTTTCTCCTCAGCCTCCTCTTCTTTTGCCTCACCTCTTCTTATGGCAGCATCACTGGGAGGCCGCTATCACTCTGACCGTAAGGTGGTCTGGAGGAGCAGCCATACTGTGGTTGCCTCAGCTGCCGCTCCTCAGGATGGACCATGTTATCATAGGTGCCGGAGGGGCCACTGCAACATTCCTTTCCCACCTGGATCATCCAGACAAACAACATGACAGGCAGCTCGACTACACTTCCGAACATTCTACTTTGAACCATAATCATGCAAAAAGCAAAGAAAATCTATCATCTATAACTGTAATCAAATGTGAAAGCAGTACTTGTGGATGTTTTTATGGTTAATGTTTATATTAGTCCCATCATCAAAGCCTGGTAGCGTGTGATTTGGCTCATACTGTGCCCATGCTTATACATTAAATCCAGAATAAACAGGAAGAAAACCCAGATTTTCAGCTTACTTTTTGTTTCCCTTTCTTTACCAACAGAAAAAATATCACTGATATTGCTACTAACCTGATAGCACACGCCTGTGTAGAACTCTCCCCATAGTCCTGAGGAGGTTTATGCGGAGGGGATAGTCCCATAGCCACCATTGCAAACATATTAGTTTGGTCCATTCCACCAAAAGTTAGCAGATCTTTCAACAAACTGAAGCACAAGGCGAAAAAGAGAGAGAAAAGTCAGACAGACCCGGTAAGTTAAGTCACGGCTGAGTTAAAGCATCACTTGCAGATGATGCTTCCGAAGCGCTTTCATCACTGTTTCAATTGGAAAATGGGGCAATGTCAGTGTGGAACAAATAAATGAGTAATTACAAAATGATGCATCACACAAACACCGAAACCCAATCACGGCTAACATTCATAGTACGGCCTTAGCCTCCATTTCAATGGAGCTATATATTTTAATGGCCAAATAGGATTCATGGTTAATTGATCTCAGGAAATTCAGTTGTCATCAAGAGGACAGACAACTCGGCAAGGGTTATAATAACCATGTACAGAAGACAAAAAGGTTCAAAGTCCCTGGTTTTTGCATTCATCATAAAAATAAATTAGGATTAACCTTTATTGACCAACTCCATATGTCATATAACTAGTAACACAATGATTACACTAACTGCGGATAAGAAACTGTTAGAAGCCACAAAAACATTTCAAGAAACTTCTTTTCAGATATACAGAGTATATATATGGTTTAATCAATAACAATACACACCTCCTGTAATGAGTAATTAGTAATGACTACTGAATGAATCATCAGCCAATCATCCGCCATTACAAGCTACTTTGACTTTTGTTTCCTACTTCAGCTTCTTCAGCTCAGACAGAACAAAGTGAAATATATTTCCTATATTTATATAAATATATATAACCCGTTTCTAATATTTGAGATGACATGAATTGGACTTTGTTCCTTATTTAAACACGGCCGAAGGCAGACATCACTTCAGCATATGATAGATAGAAGGCACTTTCAAAAGTACACCCAATGTTTTGGTAGTATTCAAAGTGATCAATTGCTGTTGACTTTAGGTCTATTTCATAAATCAATTAATTACAGCTCTAATCCATTATAATGTGTCTTATCATCACTCTACTGCTCTGTAGTGTGGTTCCCCTTCAGGAACCAAAATCTACCTACTATCAGTTGGTTTCCCACAGAACCAGGACTTTAGCTCAGGAAAGGATGCTTATCCCTCGACAGGCTCAATGGGATATTAGATGAAGTTCTTAAAATGTCATTAAACCAACTATGCGGCACTTTGTGAACAAATCGTGTCTTTACCTTTTCTTTTGGTACTTTAGTCCACGAGCCTTTACATTAAGTTAATACTGGTACTTTGTTTGTTTCAACAAGTGCTTTAATATGAATTTCCTGTAATGATACATCATTAGCCTGCTCACGTGTGATAAGTCTGTAACATCAATCTGCCTGTACAAAAGGAGATACAATACAATGACACCTATTGAAATCATATGATCACGTGACCTTCCTGGCTCACCTCCAGTTACATTATTAACCTGGCCGTGAAACCATCCAGCGAGAGAGAGAGACGGATGGCTCAATCCAACCTACACAAAAGGATTATGGATATTGAGTCATCGAGGAAGAATAACTGAAGACATACTGTGTCCCGGAAATACATGACTAATTGTAGGTCAATACAGTCTTAGGTACTTCTCCATGGAAATTGTGACTCAAAGGGATATAGTGAGGCCTCATCCATGAATGAGAGACCAGTCAGAATGAAGCTCAGAGTAGCTCAAGTAAGTGCTAATGTCTTACTCCTTACTCTTGATTACATTTGATTACACTACACATTTTGTATTTGTCGTGGTATTAAAGTGGTGCCTTAGACAGATAACAATTAGATGCTTGACCTCTGAATGGCATTCCAGCCTCTTTTGTATTATAGATGAACAACTGCAAACCTCTGGCTTCATTGTGGAAGCACTCAGCAACTCTAGGTTTTTATTTGAGAAAGACAGTGAATTTGAAGAAGACAAATACAAATTAAATGATTTAAGGTGAGTTTTCATGGTATACGTGCAAAAAGGCAAAAATAAAAAATCCAAATTCACTGGATGAGGGGTATATCGCAAAGATAAAGAACTCATACTAGGTGATTTTTTTTAATCCAAACATTTCACTGCAGCTTACAGAAACTATTCATATATCAAGCAAACGCAGAGCACTAGTCTCCTGTGCTTCTTCTACTAATTACAGTAATTTTAGTTTGTAACACCTTCCCACCCCAAAACCAGCAGCACCAAATCCTTCCAGGCTCCCAAAAACCAGCTGCTTCTTCATTCTAACTGCTGGGATCAAATCTGTTTCCCTCAACACATGTGACATATGATGTTTGTTTTCCTTCAAAGTGTTGCTAAAACAAAAAAAGGAAACAATATTTTCCTGTTTGAACAGAAACATATAAAGAATAATGTTAAAAAGAACAAATGGAGCTTGTTGCACATAGTGGCGCCATCACTATTTGAAAGGCACAGACAGCTTTTCTGCCACAAATCCAGATTCTCCTCTGTACTCTTCTGACTGGTGCAACATGTACCAGGCTAGATTGCACTGCCTACTCAAATCTGATGGGCACTTTCACCTATTCATGAGATCCAAGTCAGATTTGAATGGGTGGCACAACAAACAAAGTCACATTTGAGCAGGCAGTTGAAATCCGACCTGTGTTGGCACACCAATCGATGTGGGCCTAGTATGAGGGCCGCATTTAGCACGGATCTGATTGCCTCTGCGTTGTCCAAGCCACGAGCAACGCTTGTGGGGCTGGAGCCATGGAGCTGAATGTGCAGGGCAGAGCTGTGTCCACACCATGAGACAGGATGGATGGAGGATGTGGACTGGGGGGAGGTGCAGGGACCTTGGAAGAACAGAAGAAGAATGGATGGATGAATGGAGGATAGATAGATAGATAGATAGATAGATAGATAGATAGATAGATAGATAGATAGATAGATAGATAGATAGATAGATAGATAGATAGATGATAGATGAATAGATAAATGAATGAATAGATGAGACAGATAGAGTGTAATCCTCTGTCTCAATACAGACGAATACAACAGCTCTGTTTTGTCAGACTGCTATATGATGCTCTTTGGGGCTTTTGGGACTGAGGATCCGCAGAGGAAGTGTTCTGGTGTCACAAGAGCGAGATGTAGCCATCATGTAGTCTTTCTTTTTCACTGTATGTGGTTGTGAATTACTGCTTCTGGCCATTTCCAGCCACAGTAGGTTTGTTGGAGAATTGAAATGGTGGCACATGTGGCCTCGAAGGCCCTGAGTGCAAGTCTTGAAGTCTATGTCACAGATGCCTCTTCATTTCTAATTTACAACCGTCCTGAAGCTGTAATGTAAATTTCAGCAGGATGTATGGCGATGGGAGGAAGCTCCCACAATGGCTTGCACTACACAGGTGGGACTGCATGTTGTTGCTAAATATTAGGACAGCCTGCTCTGTGTTTCATTTAATAAGTATCAGCTAGTTATGTGTCAAGTAAGAATATTATTTCAGTAAAATAACAATCCTGACACAACATTTTACTGACTTCTGACCAAATCAGTGTTGCATTGGTTCTCACAACACACATTGTCTTGGTTTTAAATGGAGTGTGATACAAAAGCACAGCTACAGTTACTGACTAACTCAATGGGCGTAATTAAATGAATAAATGACTGTTATCCATAGTTGATTTAATATATTATTACATTACTGCTTAGAGCACAAACTGCAGATGAATTTATCATATTAGAGTCAGAGTTTACATTAACTATGTCTACAATGACTCTATTACCGAATTATAAATAATCTCAAGAAACTTCTGTCTAAATAAGATTCAACAAGGGCTTAACTGATTGGATCTCATCATATGCTGCAGACATACCTAGCTACAGTCACTGAAATGGTTCAAGACAATATAGTAATTTTCATCTGTGGCTCTGTCACAGTTTATCTTGAAACAACCATTAAAGGTAAATTAAGAGAAGTCTACTCTGACAGCACTTTGGTTCTGTGAAATAAAGTCCACCAGATACAGTTTTAATGCTATTACAATGTAACTAAATACAGCATAATAAAACAAACAAAAACAAAACACAGGTGTAAGTGCGGAGAAATGTCACTTAGTGTATTTCTATCAAAGCAACCATATGTCTGTTTTTTCATTAAGACTCTTCTTTATATTTTCTATTCTTTCATGCAGTAGATGTACTCAGGTCACACTCATATCACTCATATAAACAACAGTTCAATTAATATATTTCTAGGATAGCAGCCAAGTTTATTGCACGGACCTTCACATGTAGTAGTAGAGATAGGGCCTCCTGTGGAAGGGCCATAATGTATGACATTGTTCCCCTTCAGACCAGTGTTTCCCTCCTAAAGTCATGTTTTTCACTGAATAGGCGCAGTTAGGGTTTCTGATTAGGTTATGGTTAAACTAAGCGTCATAAAAGATGACTGTTTTAGGTTGAGATAGGTTGGCTTTGATTAATAGGAAGAGAAACATACACATTATGAAAGGGACTGATCACGGCCAAAGATTACTAGGCTAAACTGTCAGATCTGGGGCACTTCATTGCCAATTCAGCTATCTTCTGGGTTGATTTTATTGCTTTTACCCTAGTCTGTCTCCAAAAATGTATTGTGGCCTCTTGCAGAGTAAATGCAAACCACAAACCAGCACTAAAAAGACAGCTTAACTTTGAAGTTGAAATCTAAATTGTTTATGAGTGGGTCCTGTGTTTAGTCATATCTGCCCAAGTGTTACCAGATCAATGTTAAATAGGTCTAAAAAGTACAAATGGTGTTGGTTTTTGGCAATACTGTTTTCCTAACTCCTCAAAAAGACCAAATTAACTTTTATTTGCTCAAAGAGATAACATCATCAGCACTAGTAATAAAGCCATTATTGCATTATCCATCCACATTCACGGGCTTATAAAATAACGTTATAGACACTGCATGTACACATGCTGAGCCTGAAATTAATTCTGTCCTAGCACATTCCGTTGACCACTGTGTGACTGTTTTAAGAATCACAGACATCTAGTCTCTAATTACCCACAAATTATTTAAACTCAGTCTGTTGCCACATAGATCTGTAAAATGCTTTGAGATCTGTTTCCAGTAGCGAAACAGTTGTGTTAAAATTAGAATACAACCAAAATAATGAATTAATTAACTGAAATTAAATAGGACATCCTGTTTTGGTAATGATTTTGGCTGTGTGACTCGATTTAACGCATTTGATATGACCATTTTCTATATGCTTCTCTTTCTCGACATGAAAAAATGTATGTATTTTTCACTGCAAAGCACAGCCAGTTAATTTAGGTCTATGGACTTCTGATCCGACCATCCCAGATGGATCCTGAAAAAATTTAGACTACTCACTTTTTCCCAATGTTGGGATGCTGAGAGTTCAGGATGTTGGGGCTGATTCGGGTGGGTGGAGTGTCATGATGGTGCGAAGATTGAGGAAAGTTTCTTCGGCTATGGCAGTGTCGACGGGCTGGGTACATGCTGCCAGGTCAAATGTGGTTGGGCTCTATGAAGTCCCTCAAAATTACAGTGCAATAGTACATCATGGAAAAATCTCCTCCTCAATAATGCTGCAATTTCATGTGGAAAGGCATCACCAAATGGGGATTAAATTAGTGATGTTTATCACAGCATGAATGACAACAATGGCATTGTCAAATGTGAATAAATAAACCCGCCATAATTTATCTCTCATCATACGAAGATACACAACTATTTATAGACATGAAAGAAATCTAACAGGCAATTCATGCACTGTTAACGAAAAATTATTTATGTTATTGAACTCAGATACAATGTTCTTCTGTATGGAGCGTATGAATGACTGAGATCACACTGTGGCAGTCTCGACTCCAAACTGGCAGATGATCAAGCAATAGAACCAAGTAATTTGTAAACTAATTATAAAGAAAGTAAGCCATTGTGAAAGACAGCAGGCGGTCCAAGGACAGATGGATGTCTCGCTCTGTGAAGAAGGCCATGCAGCCATTTGCTGTCAGATGCTCCCTGTCAAAACTGGGCCAGAGAAGATTTGAGTTGGGGTCTTTGCGCCCTGACTGTAGAATGTATTCAGAAACAGAGAAAATGGATTTCCACATAAGCCATAACCACAGAACAATAACTGATGGCATTTCCTGCTGTTATGGCTGTGACAAGAGGAACCACTTGCTGCCACCATCCAGTGGTCAAATGTCCAGCTGTTCCTCTTTCGGCTACGACACAACCCGGCTTGGTTAATTATCTCAGATATGGAGTTGGAGCATTTGCTGACTGGGGGTTATCGACAGCATTACAGCACTATTGCTGTATGAAAATTTTCAGTATAGATTACCTTTTATTTACTTGATTTGTTGGGACTCGTAGGAATAATATGTATAAAGGATATGAGTATAAATACTATACATTATATACAATACACAAATTATGATTATAAATAATATACCATATTTTAACTGCCAATGAACATGCAGCGATGCACATCCACAGGACCAATTGAACTACTATTCAAAACAACACCTTCATGGATTCTCAAATATACTGCATATAGCATATGGGACTATTTTAAAAAGACTAGTGTATTTTAGATTTTCCTTTTGTTATAAAGAAAATAACCCAGACAAATCATGTAGCCTCAGTGTATAATGCTGCAATTTTAGCGGTGATGATGGGGCTATAAAAGCACATTCAGTTCATCCTGTGAGGAGCCTGACTATTGTCAGCAATGTTCATTGAAATTTGTGTTTTGAATCTCTGTGTCAAGACCAAAATATCAAAATGTTTGCTAGCTGGGAAAATAATTAGGAATGATCTATTATGAGACAATAATTATTATTCATTGTAAACGCCATGGCTACCTGGCCAGTAGTTGAAGAGATATCATGACTCTACCAGCTGGGCAGACTGATGGATTAATAGAGGGTGGATAGATGCTGGGACTGACAGACCAATTGCTTAAGCCCACTACAAAAGCAGTGCAATGCTTCTTGTATTCTCCTTCTGCCTCCAAAATTTACATAATGATTAATTACTCCTAGGAAGATTTGTTTTACATTAGCATTATATATTGATTCACCCTCAAAGTGCTTTAACCCGCCTTGGGTATTCAACATGTCGCAACCAGCTATGGTAGGTGTGTGGAAGGGAAAAAGGAAGGATAAAATAGACTAATAGCAGGAAAATGCTGGACTGTAGCAGAGCAGAGGATGAAGGCCAGAATAGCTACAAGCACCTTCCAGCTTTTAGATATACTTTGTACCAACAGCTATGTATCAGCAGTGAGGAACAAAAAGCAGAGCAACTAGGTAGCCAAGTAGAAATTTTAAAGTTAGGCTTTTGGAACTATTTTGTTTTTTCTATGTACAGTAAGTCACATTTAGAACTGACACAGAGAATGAAACATGTGTTCTCACACTGCTTCTCAGTAAGACTAAATGGCACCTCATATTAGTATGATGAGAGGACTGACCACCAAGTAGATATCAAGTCTATACTCCCACATCAATTACAGACTTGTATTCCTCTAATTTCAAACATTTCCACCTTTAATGTGACATATAACCCATAATATCAGAAGTGAAAAAACAAACTGTGACCATTTAGAAAAAAGAAAACACAATAACCTGTTTGCATAGTGTGCACTTCCCCATCTGGTGGGAATTTGTATGTTCAGACTCAACCAATCATTCAAACTTATGTAAAGGGTGTACAAAATAATTTCAAGGCATTAGATATTCCCTGTATCACAGTAAGATAATAATCAAAAAGTGGAAAATATGGCACAATGGTGACATTACCAAAATTTCATGACAAATCCTTTCAAAATTGATGAAAGACAAAGGAGAAAACTGAGGTCAGGAGGCTGCCAAAAACCTACGGTAACATTAAAGGCTGCAAGAATTTCTGGCAAGTACTTGATTTGCTCTACGTATTAACTATCTTTGTATTCTTCATATGTCTGGGCTGCCGAAGGGTAGTTGCCGCTTTAAAGATAGAGCATTTTTCTCATCAAGGAGAAAAAAAAATCCAGTCTCCCAAAACTACATGTTGAATGTTTTTATGGTCTGATGAGACCAAGATTGAACACAGCCATAACTCCAAAAAGGTATGTTTGGCACAAAAACAACAACAAAGCATCACTAGAAGAACACCATACCACAGTGAAGCACAGTGGTGGCATCATATGCTTTAGGGCTGTTTTTCTTCAGCGGAACTGGGGCTTTGTAGTCAAGGTGGAGAGGGTATGAATAGCTCAAATACCAGTCAATTTTGGTGCAAAACAACCCAGGCGTCTGCTAGAAGATGAGAAATTTCACATTTTCAACACGACAATGACCAAAAGCATGTCCAAATCAACAAAGAGATAAGCCACCAAAAAGAAGATTAAAATTGTGGAGCAGCCAGAAGTGAACCTGAATCCATTTGAAAATCTGTAGAATTTGACCTGCAGAGGGCTGTGCTGGGACATTCCTATGACAATCCTGACATAACTAGAAGATTACTGGGACAAACATTGCCAAGTCAAAGATGTGCGAGGCTGATATACTCTTACTGCCCCAAAAGACTGATCAAGGTGCTTCAACAAAAGACTTAGATTAAAGTGTGCATGCTTATGCAGTCAGGTTTAAAACTGTTTTTTAAATTCAGTAATTTTATTTTCCTTAGTGGTTTGAGTTTGTTTTCATGAATTTTACAGGTTGGCCACATTAAAGGTGTCAAAAGTTCTGTAAATGTATATCATAAAAACCTGCCATTTTAACAGAGGTGTGTAGGCTTTGTATCTATACACACACACACACACACACACACACACACACACACACACGCACACTGCATTATGTAACTCTTTCCTTTTCTCAGTGTATGCTTTGAAGTTATTTTGCACACGCTACCATAACACAGTTGGGAATATTTCACAAGAGGTATGTGGTTCTGTGTGCTGTATGTACAATGTTTTCATCTAGTGCATAGACGAATTTAGAAGCAGCAGGATTTCCAAGTGACTTTCATAGCACGGCTTGAAGTGGGCAAATCAAATACAAATGATGCAAACTTGGACAATGGCAGAAAGCTGGGGAAGGACCACTCAGTCTTGGAAAGTATAAGCCAAGAGGAATCCAGTGTCCTTGTAAAGGATTTAAAGGACTGCCAAGACTCAATACATGGAACCCTCAGTTAGATGAGATTGGGAAGAGATAACACATGTTCTTACAATGTTGCTCTGGTCCAACAAAATTTAGCAAGAAGCCAAACAGAAGTGGCAGCAAACTGCAGGGAGAGTATGGGTCATCCATCAAACAGTCTCTGACATCTGAACAGAATGTCGCCGCTCCCACACTCCCCACTTTACACATTATGTTGCATTCAAGCACTACAATACAAAGCTATTATGTAAACAGCTGGAGTGAAGTCCAAGTCTGTTTTATTGGTGTGAGTGATTTGCTAAATCTGCTAAATTATCTGCAAAAAGATTATAAGCTGAAGTATTCTCAAATTCCAGAATGCAGCTGTGCTTCTGTGTTTCTGCGCTTTTGGCCTAGTCTGGGTAGGAGGACATCCAAAAATACACATATCCAGTGATCCTTGACACCAAAATTGCATGTCACCCCCTAATAGCTACTCACACACCACTTCTGGTGCCCTTCTTCCAACTGAGGCATAGTCAAGTTCACAGTTAGTTTCTCTGTGTGCTGTTTAATGGACAACTTAAGCTGTCCTCTTTGAGAGGGTGCTGCAGGAACCACAGTGGTGCATTAACATCACCAGAGGGGTATGTGATTATTCCTCGCAGGACAAATGTGCTCAATCATATGCTAAGATAGCACCATATGTAGCACACTTTCCCCTCCCCTTCAGTTTTATACTGAAATGAGCTCTACTTCCTGCAGAGCATGCATGATAACAAATCCAAAATGTCAGCATCCTGTGATTTATGATATAGTCCTTAACTGGGAGGTTGTATATCATTGCCCAAACATTTCATGGACAAGATGAAATGTCACATATTAATTCATAGCTCAAAGCTGCAGCTTTTTTTCCTCTCTGTGTGTCTCTAAAAATGTTCCTGCATATATATTCTGGTAAGTGTGCAGAGGCACCATCTTTCTCAAAGTGTGTCCTCATATGCCAGGTAGTTTACATATGTGGAATCTAAAAAGCAGCATATTATCTGATAGAAAGAAAAACATTTGTTGTGTTCATTCATAAGATGTGAGTGTTTTAAAAAAAAAATCTGAAGGGTTTATCGATTGCACTTGTCTAAATATTCTTGGTTTCTGAATATTAACTTTATAACTGTACAAGCTCTTTGTAGCATTTTATGCAAAATAAAAACTTGTATTTTGCAGATGCTTCTTAGTGTTAGATTTGGACTATTTTTCTTACAGCTGTGCATAAAGCCAGTGTCTCTGGTTTGCGTTTGTTACTGTATTAACAAAATATAAGTCCAAGAAAACAAAGGGAGAGCAGAAATGCTGTACACTTGTTCTGGCCCCAATTACTCACTCACAAGCTGGAGTGATCAAAAGCAGGCTCCTCCGTTTTGTTATGGGGTTTCTTTTCTCAGGATTTTCCTGCAGGGAATTTTTGGGGAGCGTAGGAGTTTTTTATGACTGCTGTGATTGAGGTTTTGAGAGCTGATGAAATTACAATAATGTGCCATGTGTTTTTAAAACCTCACTCATGTCCTTCGTAAGGCTCATCCTCCATACAGCGGAGCATATTACCGGCTTCAGTTTGATGTCTTAAGGATTTGCCTTGTGGGAGAAGTGATTTTCTGTGGTGAAGAATGCCGTATGTGACAGATGTGATTGGCTGGTCAAAAGCATCTTTTTCAAAGAACAAGAAAAAGAAAAATCTGTTGTGTGCAGCCGCCTCTTTCACATCAGACTGAATCTGCCTCCTTCAGGAGTGTGTCACAAGGCATTAGAAGCTAATTTAGAAATTTCCCACAATTAATTGCTGGAGACAGGGGGGCTATTAAGTTGGACACCCTGTGAGCAATTAGATCGACGTTGTCATGTGCCGAGAAGAGCTTTAGTGTTCACACTGGGTTTGTGGTACAGTATATCAAGGTCATATGTATCTGGCTCAAGGCTGACTTTGTAATTCACCTCCCAGGTATTCTCTGATCTGCATGTGTGGGAAAGAATGGATGAAGAGCTGTGAGCAGTTGGCATTTATATATTATTTCCAGTGTTTCACGCTGTGTTCTACAGTTTCTGGAAACACATTGTTAGCATGTATTAATCAAGGAGCTGTCATCCTTTCCATGTTTTTACATTATTTATTGTAGGGTTTATTGTGTATAATCAGTATGTACTCAGAAATCTTATGAATTGCCAATGTCTCTGCAGTACTATAAGAAATCGCTGACA
>BRZM01005251.1:116805-127395 GCA_033238685.1 Lates japonicus | reverse complement strand
GGAGTGAAAGGACGGGGTGTCAGCTGGCTCTTTGTGCTCCACTGCAGTCATCCCTGTGACCAGTCAAGGGAGGAGACATTCAGGGCTTTGTTACAGGAGAGACATGTGGTGTTTTTTTTTTAGTTTTTTTTTTTTTTTTTTTTTAAAGGAGAGTACAACCTCAAAATCAACCTTTGTGCTTTGCCTCCAGGATGAACACATAAAACTGGGTTAATAAAATGATAAAATACTGAGTATTGTTGTATAGCTTTCATACTTTTATTAGTATTTCTCTTTATAGTGGAGGTTTTCATTGCATTTCTTTCCAATTGTGATAAAACAGCCATCTTTCATGTTTTACAATTTCTCATTCAAAAAATGCAATAGTCTACTGTGCTGCACTAGAAAACTTGACATGAGGATCAACCACCAGCTTGACTCTTTAGAATTTGTTCACTTTAATCTCGGGTTAAGACTATGCTAACAGCTGTGATGAATCCTGTTTGTTAATGAGATGACACTTCCTGACCCGACTCCTCTTTAAAAGGATAAGTGTGTGTGCACACATTTGTGTCTGTGAGTGTTTGTATCAGACTGCGTGTGTGCATCTGTTTGTCTCAATGGGACAGGGGGGTCCCACAGGGGCGAGCTGGTGACCCCAGTCTTGTCTGCCTCTATCCCAGATAAACTCTAATTGTCTGCTTACAACTGTTCCCTGGCACTAGGCTGGATGTTCCTCTCTATTCCGCTGGGCCTCAGCAGCACAAGAGCCATTTTGTCATGCAGATGGGCTGTGGGCAGGGCTGGGCAGGGCTGGGCGGAGGGCGAGTGGCAAGCACAGAGGGGCCTGAATGACCTGACCACATGGCTGCCAGAAGTGTGGGAGGGATGAGGCCTATTCAGCCTGGGCTCTTCAAAATGGCTTTTTAATGCCCTGATGCAGACACCAGACAAGCCCCTAATAGCCTAATATCCCACCTTTTCACCAGTTTAAGAAAAGGAGGGGGTGTTGGAAACAGGGAGAAAAAAGGAGGTGCACAGAAAGAGTGGAAAGCGGCCTGATTAATATTACATTAAATTAAAACTGATTTTTCTGGACCATTCTGACGCCGTTTTTCTCTCCCCTCCTCCACCTTCCTCTCGCCTTTTTAATACCTTCTCCTCCACTCTTTGTGATTGCAAGTCATTTCCAATTCGTTTTGGTATTGATCTTGCCGTAGAAATCACTTTGGTAATTAGCTGCATTAGGGGCTGTATAGCAGGCTGAGGGGCTGTCCCTCTGATTTATCGCCGCTGTAATTCCCCGCGATCGCGCAGAGATGAAAATGAACTCAATTAGGGCACTGCTAAGGCTGCATGGGCACCCACATAGAGTTCCAATGGAAAAATTAATAGTCTCTTGTTGTTTAACAGTCTAATGAATGTAAATAAAGGTTATCCGCTGTAATAGGCTGTAGGCTTGTAGGTTGCTTTAAGCAAGAAGTTGTACAGAGCGTTTTTGTCGCCAGTGTCAGAATGGCTACCAGTTTATTCACTCTATGATGTTATAAATCAGTGTAAATTATTTTACTGTTGGCTACTACAACTTAAGGACAGAAATGAGGATGTAGGGCTGTAAATGCCAATGTGAAATCTGTCTTGCCAACCTGTTCAGGTTTGATGTGTTCTGAAGTGGGGAAGACATCAGGGTAAGAAGGGCGTTCAAACACACGGTCCAGGGCCTCCAGCTGCTGCTGGGTGAAGGCGTCTGCTCGCAGATGCTTCCTTAAACTCTCCACACTGCCCTGAGAGTCGCTGCCGGGGCCTGAGCCATCAGAGCCATCTAGAGAAAGAAGGAGAGGGAGAACGGAGGGAGGAAGGGAGGGCGACAACACTCTGCATCAGGGCATGGCTCGTCTTTTTACTTGGCATCATTCTAGCAGGCTAGCAATGTGAGGTAAGCATGAGGAGAACCATTTTTTGAGCTCAATGGGTATGAGAGTGATGGCATGAGGAGCAGTAGTAAATTCAGGGAGACCCACCAGCATGTCTGCCTTTTATCTCCCTCTCTGTTTTTCACTGTCTCTCTCTCTCTCTCCTCCTCTCACACATATACACTCACTCAAGCAGCTCTCTGCCTCCCCCCATGTCTCCTCGCCACCATCAGCACGGTCATCATGTGATAGGTCTATAGTAATTGATGGATTACCTTCAGTGCAAATATATACTTGTAAGGGAGAGCGTGTGTTTCAGGAGGAGAAAGTAGGGCTGGCGATTACATACAGAGCCTCTCATTCTGCCAGCGGGGAAATGGAGAGCCATTATTTAACTGTACTATTTCCTCCTGAACATATTACCCTTCCCTCTCTCTGTCTCTCTTTCTCTCCCTCCATCCCCCACATATTGCCTGTCTTCTGGAAAACAGAATGGAGTGGGGACGGCACTCAGGGCCGAATGAGGACGGGGCGTCGAGGGCAAGCGTATGCATTTCCTCACTTGGTCACACTCTATATAAACAAATGAGCCTATGCCTCCTTCGTTCTCCTGATCTCTGACCCTATCAACTCGGCCAGGGAGCCAACCGCCACCGCTGCAGCTCTCCCTTTGCTCACTCATCAAGTCCTGAGCACTGAAATAAAAAAAAAAAATGCAGCTAAAACCTCCAGCCAGCATCCCAGGAACCTCCACTCTGCTGCTTGCCTCCCGCCACCCTCCCTCTTCTCCCTATACCCCGCCGCCAACAGCGGATGAGGGCTTTAGCTCCCGTACAAATCTGTCATTCTAAATTTGCAGCAGATTATGTTCTCTCCAGGGCGAGCCAGCGGTGATATATGATATGCAAGGCCGCTATTGATTGCCTGATCCGCCAGCAGAGGAGGGAGGCGAAATGAACTTGGAATGAACATCATGCCTCAACTCATTGTGCGTATAATACTCTACTTAATCCCACATTTTTCTGTGCTATGGAATTCAATTGATCAATCATGTTCCACTGATGGTACCATTTCAGGGGCGTTATTGCCATTCTGCTCGGCTGCTTGACCTTTTTTCAATGGCTGAGGCCAGAGGATGAACCCGACTCGCACCAAGAAATAGATCCATGGAGAGAACGGAATAGAGAACTGCAATTGGGTGTGAGTGTGTGTGTGTGTATGTGTAGATAGGAAGGTGTGTGTTGGTGGTGTGAGTATATGTGAGTTTCACCACTGAAATAAATTGACTTTAGCTTTGTGTAACATTTATGAAGGAATCAGTTTTTTTCTCCCTGCACATGTATTTTTCCTTCCATCAGTTAACCAAGTATTTTAGCACAGGTTTTTTCTTTCTTTTTTGGGTGAAGGGTTGGGGTTGCTGGTGGAGGAGCAGCATCAGTGTTGCTGTATGAGACTAAATTGTTGTCTGTGGTACAGAGGAAAATGGAGTCATTAATTACCTCGTATCAGCTGGTCTGAGAAAAGAGGCAAACTCGATCAATAGCGAGTGTTTGTCATTCACAGTGGAGGAGAATGCTTATACTCAGCACCCCCTTACATGAGCAGGCTTTCTGAACTGGCAGCAGAAGGACATAGATTCCAATCAGAGATACTTTTTTGTGCACTTTCTGTAATCTAAACATAATGCAAAGCCTCACTACCAAAATTAAAAACCCAATTTTGGAACTTGCTAATTGCTTGACAGTCACTTTAACACTGGGACTAACAATAAACAACGACTAAATCTCTATTAGCAACACTTTGTGATGTTGTTAAAGGTTTGTTTACACCAGTAATGTTTTAAAAATTAGAGTAAAACTGACCCAATTTTTGTTTTTTAAATGGTTCAGGTACACACACTTTTTTAAAAAACTCTTCAGTTATGTGTGTGAATATATTTAAAATTTATGTGGCCAAAAAATTACTGATTTGGCCCGTTAAATAGGAATAATAGTAAATCATTTATTTTCAGAATTTGCCATTAGAGGTTCATGTTTGACATATATCATAAGATAGCTGCAATAAATCAGATTCAACCTTTGACAGTCAGCGTGTCAAGTGGAGTGTGAAGCCAGACTGTCAGATCGTGTGTGTGTGTGTGTGTGTGTGTGTGTGTGTGTGTGTGTGTGTGTGTGTCAGTGTGTGTGTGTGTGTGTGTGTGTGTGTGTGTGTGTGTGTGTGTGTGTCTCATTGACTGGCTTTTTTTTCCAGTTTCTCACTGTTTCTTCAACCCCTTTGGGTGTCTCAGCAGGTATTCTCTTATCACTCCCACAGCACCAGCTGACTGCATCTCTTTGTTTTAACACCAAAGTGTGAGGAGACAAACCCAGATAAAAACAAGACTCTCCAGCGGTGACATTCCCATGTCATCCGTAAAGCAAAGGACTTTCAGGTAAATACTCTCTTTGATCCGCTTGAAGAGACAGATGCCTTTTAACATCATTGTGTCCAAAGTTACATATTTCACCATGATGTATTCAAATATTAGGGGTGGTCTATACAGCTTTGCACCAACTCAAAGCACCAATCACAAACACAACCAGTGGACATGAAACTGCAACTGGAATCTAAGAGTTGCTGTACATCTTCAGCAATCTAATACTCACACTTTCAGCCATTTGTGTACACACACACACGCACACACATGCACACACAGAGTTAACCAATGACAGTAGCTACTGTGAAATGGACTACAATGGTATCAAAAGCTGTCCTGTCTTGCTTTGTCTCTAAGGGGGATGTTAACGTCCTGTGTTGGCATGGTGGCACTTTATGTCCTTCTTTCATCTCCCCTGTTCTTGTGATAAGATAACTCAGAGGAGAATGGGGGGGGGGGGGGGGGGGCTTGTTTGAAAGGCAAATGAATTCCTACACACCGCCTGGCTCTCTCCGTAAATCAATGACACAGGGTTTCCTAGATCAGAGGCTGCGAGTCGACCGTTTACTTATTCGTCCTCTGCTGATAGGTGAAATGATGCTATCGCAAATTGCGGGATCATTTGTTGATGTTTTTAAAAATGCTGTTGAGCTTGAAAAAAAAAAAGTGAAAAAAGAGAGAGCACAAACAAACTGGTATACCCAGAGGGTGAACACTCCTTCCCTGTAAGCTAGCTATATTTATGAAACCTCTGAAGCGGAAAGGAGAGAGGTGGGTGGGGTGGTGGAGAGAGAGGGAGAGAGGCAGCAACACTGCCATGGCTGTTAAGATCCTGTTATGTTGTGGCGTGTTTAAGAGCTTTATTAATTCGATTTAGCACCACCAACCAGTGTACTGACTGTCAGCAGGCATAGTGATGCTTATTTGATATTTGCACTCGCTGCCAGCACTGACGCTCTGTCGATGGTATTTTGAAGCACTCTAGTTATTTTATTTACTCTAATTCAAATTCTCAGATTCTCAGTCCAATGCATTAAGTTCATAATAAAAAAATAAATAAAAGTACACCAGTATTTTGATCCAGTTTGTGAGTCTATGATATTAATAAGAGGGTGGCTGCAGCTGAGGTGAGTCAGCTCAGTGAGTTTGGCCTTTTATTTTGAAAGTTGATGGTTTGATTCCTTGCTACTTTTCTCCATGTGTCAAAGTGTCCTTGAGCAAAACACTGAACTGCTCCTGATGTGTGTTTGTGGGGAAAAATGTCATTTTAGACAGCTGCCTGCCAAATGAATGTGCAGTAATATTTGCACACTGTTTGAAACACACAGTAAAAATCTAAATAAGCCAATGCAGTGAGACTATTGCAATATATTCTTGAAATGAGTCTTAGAACAACTTTAAATAATCTGTTAAAGTAATTTATGGCTCAGTTACAGACCAAAATGACTTGATAAGAAGGATATTTTTGCATTCTGCCCTCTTCCTCTTCAATATGACTCCATGCCCATCTCTTATTTTTTTTTGTCCTCCTCTGCTTTCATCTCTACCCTCCTCTGGACCAGTCTGTCGTTTAGCGTTGCCACCCTGTGTGGCAAGTATTTGTGGAAATACAATTAACGTATGCCTTCTTTCCTCTTGCCTTTTCTCCCTCCTCAAGCTGAGTAATGCATCGCCCATTAATTTCGGCATCAAGCGCCCATAATTGACTTTCTGACATGATTCCTCTCCATTGAGTGAATTCCCTCTCCTTATATTTTTGTGACGGATCACATTGTATATTGTTTACAACGATATACGGGGTCTCGCTCAGCCATGTTGCTGAATGCCAAAGACTCAGAGAAAAGGCGGGGGCGACGAGAGGGGGAAATGAAACGTTGGAGGGAAAGAACGACAGAGATTGAGAGCGGAGAGGGAGGAGGGGGAGAAACGCAATGTGGACCCTTTTATGTCCTCCTCCACTGTCGGGGCCCTAACAGCTTCTTGTCTGCGTGTTACGCTCTGTGGCCCCTCTCTAACCTGGGCTTTTCTCTCGCACACACACCCCATCAGGGCCATCATGGCGCTCATGATTCCATTTATTTCTGTCTCGCTCTGGATGCATTTATTTTCTAAAGTGATCCTCTATTGACTCATTGTCATGGACTGGCTTGACTAGCCAACCAGTGTAGGCCCAGGTTCAAATCCATACACTAACTGATTTAAACTCCACAAATGGGTCATATGTGTTAAAAGATACACACCGGACAATCTCCAAAAAGGCCAAATATCAAATTTGAACAAATCAAAACAGCGTCTGTATTCATTTTTCCTCCAGCTATTGAACAAAGTTGATATGACTCTGGCTGCTGCGTACAATCGTTCTTTTATGTCATGAATGAACAACCTGCTAGGGCCATTTTTTTTTTTTTCCCCCCACCACACTCATCAGCTTCTTCTACACTCATCCCACACCCACGCTACAATCACAAGTTATGACCTTTGCTTTCTCCATCTAATTTATCACTGTAGCTCCCTACTGCCTGTCCTCCCCAGAGCTCCACTGGGCTCCGTCCAGGAACGTGGGTAAGTCAGTGATGAGAGGAACATACAGTTAGGTCACATCAACCTGACTGCATACAGCAGCAAGGTCAGGAGTAAGTTGTCACTGTGTGCCAAGACCAGGAAAACACTGAATTTACATGAAGCTGCAACTCTAACAAAAACAGCATTTCCTTTAGGAAAGAGAACAAATGAGTGCAGGTACGTTTCGCAAGATAATTACCTCAAAATCATCATGACACAAGCGGAAAGGCCCAAACTTTTTAAATGAGCGCGTAGACTTCTAGCACTATTATAGACATTTGACGATCGCACAGCAGTTGTCACCCAATCCGCTCTGTCTTTTCTTGGCTTCCACTTCCACCATAGGTTTAAATGACTGAGTGAGAGCATGCTGTACAACAGGCTAATTTCCCCACTTCACTATTAATGCATTTGGCAGGAACAACATCCCATTTCCTGTAATGAGATACACAAATAAATCTGGCTATGGATAGATTCGGGGTGGGGTGGGGTGGTTGTGGTGGTGATGGTGGTGGGAGGAGGAGGAGGGAGGGGGACGTCGGTGGTGTGGGGTGGGGGTGGGGGGTGGGGGCAAAGGAGGGGGCGCATTGAGACGCATTCTCCCAGCACTGGCATAATTGGTATCGCTGCTTGCAGACATGCAAACCAATCTCTCCACAGATAGGGCTGAGACTCTCTCTTTTCCCCCCTTAAGGCTATTTCTTTTGTCTTTTCGATAGCTTGCACATCCAAGATAGAGGGAGGGAGGGGGGCGAGATGTTAATTTGTGAATTAATAGCTTTTCTCTGCAGAATTGCAAATTCTTTTAAATGTCACTATGTTCACTGTGTGAGGAGCATCTGAAGCCACAGAATTGCTAACAGACACACGTAACACGCACATTTCCATGCATAGGTGTGTATATGCGCGTGCACAAATCCTAAAACTAATCCTTGCTCAACTCTCATTGAGGCTGCCAGGTCCTCCTTCTTCCCCCGTCACCTCATAAACCCACTTTTTTTTCTTCCCTCTCATCCCTACTATTCCTCTGTCTCTCTTTTTCCTCCTCCCATCTTCACTTGAAGCCGTCCGGTGTAACATGCTACTTTTAATTTGCAATAACACATGACAAGGACAGATTAATGGCTCTTATGGCACCTATGTCCCTGAAGCTCGTCTTACGGGGACCCGGTGTACATAACGCGTGTCACACTACATTATCTCTACAGCCCTCCAGTAATGGGGACCTTTTTCTTCTTCAAAGGGCAACCGCTGACTTCAGCCACACTGGAGAGCACGCACCACCACCATCACCACCACCACTGTCACAACACCAGCGGTGCAAGGACTGTGCAAAGCATCTTTTCATGTTCATTGTGGGCAAAGTAACAACAATGTAGGCACAAACATTTGAAGCTTTCAGGCTTAAAATCTTTCTTTGATTGGTTTACAGACATGCAACAAAGTCCAGGTCTTCCCTTGTTTTTAATGTATTTGTTCACTTACTTATCTGTTTACTCATTTATGTAGTTGTGAGTTGCCGAGGCAACATGTTAACATTTTAGCAGGTGTTTTTGCTATGACATAATCTTGGCTAGCTCAAGTAGACTGGGCCTTTTGTACTGTACAGGTTTTTTTTTTTTTTCAACACCAAGAGCCAAATTAAGGGGAAATGCTAAGTTTATAATCATTTTAAAAATTTGTTTACAATAAGATGCATTTTGCTGAAAATCCACAGCTATCTTTGCCAGATAACAATTCTAAATAAGCGACACTGTGCATTACTGTATATTGAACTGCCTGCCATTAAATGGAAAATATGATTTTCCACAGTCACTTTAGCTTAATTTATTTTAATTTCTCGGGAGATTATTTATTGGGGAAAAAAAATCCCTCCCCCGCCTCGGCCTCCTACGCTCACAACCCTGGAAGAGCAAAAACAGCAATTGAGAGGAAAGTTTTGTGATCTGATTGACCAAAGCAAAAGAGAAGGTTGTCTAACTTCAACTTACAATGTCCTATTTTCCTTCCATCCAAGTGGTTGCCACTCCAGAGAACTAAAGAGACAGAAACATAAAAGAAGGAAGTGGCCTGTTTTGATGAGTGCTCTTTGAGATCATTTTCAATCATTTCATCCCATCAGCCACCTCAAAGCAGCACCACAGAATCACACACACACACACACACAGATACACACACAAATATACACGTACACACACACACACACACACAGAGGCACAGGCACATACGCAGCCCCCTCCCTGCCTCCACCGGTCTGTTCCTACACCTGTTCAGGCCTCCACCAGGGACATGTTAATTCATAGGCATTAAAAAAGCCAATTGTTTGCACAACCGATAATCTATTAGCCCTCAGGCAGTGTGTGTCCACTCTTGCCTTGCCTAGGAATGAGAAATTCTGGCTTGGACCGGATAGGCTTCCACTTAATCTTTGAGCGTATCTTGGTCTAATTTCATGCCAGTCCCTTGGTGTTGTATAGCCTAGTATTCAGTCATACAAAATAACTATTATTGTGTTTTTAAATGCTGTTGCCGAATAAAATACAGCTCAGACAAAAATGTATTTATGTATCTATACACTGGAATATTAAATGACTGGTAGTTAACTGATAGTATCAAGGCAGAGGATCACAAAGGCTTCTTTAGCATTTGATCTCACCTTCACGTCCATCCTACTCACCATCGGCCTCAGGCTTTTCTCTCTGTTTCAGATCCCGTCTGTGATTCATCAATGGCGCTCTGACATGCAAGTTCCACTCTGTCGTCGCCTCCCACAGCGCCGATGGGCTTGTAGTGCACAGGTCAGCTGTGGGAACGGAGCCAGTCCATTCAAAAACACATCCTGTGAAGTGGATCTGGGCTCGTGAAATTCAGGCTACTTCAGTACAAAAGGCCTAAATGTTGAACGATCAATACTCAGGCTTTGTTTGATGAAAATACTTCAAAGCTATATTCAAAGCTATATTCAGAAATATACAATGTCTTTTTATTTGTGAAGGGCTGGCTGATGTTTTTGTCCTGTAGAAACAGCTAGACTCTTAATTCTTAGATCACCTTTATAATTGAAGTGACGAGTGCAAAGCAAGGTCATGTGAGACAGAAATGCTAGAAAAACAAATAAAAGAAAAGCAGAAAAGTGTTTCATTTGATATCTTTCTAAATTGAACCTTCAACATCATCCTTATGTAAATAAAATCAACTTTCACATGATTTTGTAAAACAAAATGAGTGTGGGCTGACATTGAAATGGAGGTTTTTAAACTATCATCAAAAATATCACTGCTCTGGCTGCAGCATATTTTGGAACTAGGTCTAGTCCCACAGATGAAAAAAACGGAAGCCCTGGCTAAAATGACACAGGTGTCCATATAGTGTTTGTACCCACTCAAACTGCTCTCTGCAACACTCCAGAGACAATTTGTCGCTTGCTGCCACCTTGTGTTCAAACCTGGAAGAATACCATTTTGAATTATGACCTGCAGTGACACAACACAGGTTATGACAATTAAAAAAACATAATTTTATTGTAAAAAGAATGTGCAGAAGGTACAATTTCAAGCCAATTTTTAAGGCGATGACTTTGATGCAGCACTGATGAAATGGCGACAGTATTAGTCATCAGTGTTTTCTGTCAAAGTTAACTGATTTACAAGATTGGATAGATGGATCTTCAAGGTACAAGCAATAGCAGATATGAAATATCATTCATGTATCTATCTATAT